>SJYC01116161.1:0-23143 GCA_006408675.1 Madoqua kirkii
GATAGGCTAAGAGATTTAGAATTTAAAATATTAGCTTCATAGAATTATACATTTGGTTAGCATGTTTCAATGAATATACATTTATCGAGATGTATTTTTTTTAATTTTTACAATTCATTTAATGGCTACTGGTAATGATAAAACTAGCAATGGTTATCTTCAAATGTTATCACACTTGCTGTGCTACCATTTCTCAAGGTTGATCAGATACCTAGAGTCACAGACACTTCCCACACAAGATGCATCATATGAATCAGACCTGGTTTACCACCAGCATGTATAAAACCAGACCTAGGTAAAGAACTAGGTCTGGGAACACAAGCATGGTCTTAATATAGGGAATGTTTAGCCTGTCAATATGCATTTTTATTGTCAGTCTGAGTCTGGGATGAATACTTGCAGCAAAATAACTTTTCATATTTTTACTATGTTCATAAATACTATCAAAATTTATTGTCATTCATATAATTCTGCATGTAGTTAGTTAGAAACACATTTCAAAATTATTTTTTGTTTGAGAACCTGAAAGCTTTATGCAGAGTAAACTGCCTGAGTATTAATCGAGAAGTTGTAGAGTTCACAATTTCTACTTAAAAACTCGAAAGCAAACAAATTCTTCTGGGGTTGCCTGGTAACTAATGAGGAGTATGTCAAATTGAAAGACCAGCCTGCCTGAAGCAGCTTTGAATAAATAATAGAATTATTGTCAACTGTAGCCTCAGAGAAGCAAGACAGGGAACAATTTTAAGCTAAACTGAAGGAAAGACATTTGAAATCTCTGTGTGTGTGTGTGTTTTAGTGAATTCTCCGTTGCTTGTCATTAAACATTTTTCCTCACCAAAAGCATAGAATTAACATAAAGACACTAACAGCAAATTCTGAAGATGTGGTTTATTATCTGTTGGGATTAAATAAAATGGACCAAGACATTTTGGAGACACAATAATGTATTTATTACTCATTAAGTATTTATTTATAAAATCATTTGTGCAATGTATTGGTTTCTTAGAAACATTTGTGTACATTAAGATTGATTACTGTTATGATAAAAGATTTGACATGTGTTTTAAAATGAGAATTATGTTACAATGATTCTTGGGTATATGTACAGTGAAATATTTTGACAAGACTTTAAAGTGTTACTTTATATCACACTGTTGATAAAATGCTTACTAACTTTGAACTATTTTTGTTTTATTTCCAGCAGGAAAAAAGTCAAGAACGTTCAAGAATCAAAGGTAAGGAGTGACAATTTTAAGATCATAGTTTTATACAATTGAGTAAGTATGTAAGAAAAACAAATTGATGCTACTTTGAAAGTATAGTTGAAATGAGAAAAACAATAAAACTTCACAGTTTTCAACATGGTTTTAAAGTCATTGTGAATGCTTTGGGAACTCTCCAAGGCAATTGAAGTTTGTGAAGATTTCCTTTCTTCATACAGTGTTTTTGGAAAATTCAACACAACTTTCTGTTCATTCTCTGAGATGTTCTCATTTAATTCCTCCACCAACCATTGCCTATAAGAGTAGGTGTTCTGTCACATCTAGAATTTAGGAGATGATCCTTTTAAAACTATGCTTTATGGAGAACCAGCTATTTAGTCACCGCTATCTCTCTATATTTTCTCCGAAAGAGCAAGAAAATATATATTTATATATGAGAAGTTGGTGATAACTTTTTCTATGGCATAGTCATTCTTAGTCTGACATAGGAATTTTCTTTACCCCACAAACAGAATCTTATTTGAAATGCATTAATTGAGATAATATTATTCTAAGAAGATTGTAATACGTCAACAAAAAGTTCCCATTAGTGTGCGCTTCTACTGTTTGTAATGATAGAAATTTCACAGATTTTTCCAGGTTTAATCTTTCTGGTCTGTTCATTCTTATTTTATGTTGTGGGCATCCTTGCCCACTTATTCCTTCCCCAAAGTGTAGTAACCCCAAATCTGACAATGGAGCAAAACACAATTGCACTGTGTTTATTTATTTTATTGAAGTATAGTTGATTTATAATATTGTGCTAATTTCTGCTGTATAGCACAGTGATTTCATATACCTCTGTGTGTGTACATTGTTTTTTATTTTTTTCCATATAGTGTATCACAAGATATTGAATATGGTTCCCTGTGCCACACTATAGGAGCCTGTTGTTTATCTATTTTGTTTATGGTTCGGAATAGCCCGCTAATCCCAAACTCCTAATTTATCACTCCACCCACCCATCTTTGCCTTGGTAACCACAAGTCTGTTTCGGTTTTGTAGATAAGTTCATTTGTGTCATATTTCAGATTACACATATAAGTGGTATCATATGACATTTGTCTTTCTCTATCTTGCTTCACCTAGCATGATAATCTCTAGGTCCATCCATGTTGTAGCAAATAATGAAATAGCTTTATTTCATTCACTTTATGGCTGAGAATATATATATATTTGTTTTATATATTCTTTATCCACTCATCTGTCTATGAACATTTAGGTACATTTAGGTTGTTTCCATATCTTGGCAATTGCAAATAGTGCTATTAGCATAGAGGTGCGTGTATCACTTTGAATTATGATGGATGCTCCATATGCTCAGCAGTAGGATTGCAGGATCATAGGGCAATTTTATTTTTATTGTTTTGACCTCCATACTGTTTTCCATAGTGGCTGCACCAGCTTACATTCCCACCAACCATATAGGAGGTCTCCCTTTTCTCCACACCCTCGAAATACTTGTTATTTGTAGATTTTGTAATGTTTGCTGTTCTGATTGGTGTAAGGTCATTGTAGCTTTGATTTGTGTTTCTTTAATTATTAGCAATTCTGTGCAACTCTTCATGTGCTTCTTGACAACTGTCATGTTTTATTCCATCCTTTTTGCATAGGAAAAATATTTTTTAGAGCTTTTTGTAGTGTTACACAAATAAATAAAAAATATATAAGTGTGGAGAAGTTACAAAGATTACATGTATTCCTGAGATGATAAAAGGATAATTACATTTTTGAGGCTGACTAGATTGATGTTACCAATTTTGCTTACTTAAGTCCAAATATAATCTCCTCTGTGCATTTTCTCACAACTGACTGATTTACACAATTTTTTTCTTGTTTGATCATCTGTGTGTTTATATTACAAAAAATATGAAAAGACATACTTGAAAAGTTTTTACTATGTTTATTTTGTTCAAATGAATTAGGTAAGACTACCTTTCCAGGGATTCCCAAACTGTGTTCTTTTTCAGCAAACTTAAGTATATCTTGTTATTTTATATATGAATTTATTACATTTATCTATCCTCAAAACAGTCAGATTAGCTTAAAGTTTTGTAGTTTGTGTTGCAAAAGTAAATTTCTATTCCAGGAGGTGCTATGTGATGTTAATTTAAGTGATACATGCATTTTAAGCATATTGACGGCACATCTTCCTGCTTATAAAGGGGCCTAGTGTTTCAGATTAACCTTAAATCATATTTATAATTCCATTATAATTGAAAAAAGTTCAGTATAGTTTTCCTTTCAATGCTTTATTGCCTTGGAGTACATAAATTAAATCATCTGAAGTAGTACAAATTATGCTTTTTCAACTATTTTCTGGGAACATGTTTTCTTTTATAATGTAATAAAAATTTCAAGATAATTCTTGTCACTTCTGTCATTGTTATTGGCTAACACATGGTTCAGAATCTTCACATAATGTCTGCTAGACTACTGAATTGTAAGTAAAATAAATCAGAGATATATAGTTACATCAAGACTTGTTGTCTAGCTCTACTTAGAAGAACTCTACATTTTTTCTTGAACAGTTATGGGAATCACCTAACAATATTATCTTACTGGAACTTATGAATGGCCATTTCAAGTATTTTAAAACCAATATTAAGAAAAATATTGAGCCACAAAAGCAATGTCTTACCCATTATTAGATAACAAAATTCTGAAAATCAAATATTATGCTTTTCTTGGTCACTAGTACTTGAAATGTAGACTATAGCCTCATTTGATCTAGGTAAACATTTCTCAACTAGTAATTCTCTGGACTTCCTGACTAATTGCTAATTTTATTTGCTAGAACATGTTTATTACATTGCCAAGAATTATGCAGTCTTTTATCTTTTAATTCCTTGCATTCAGTGCCTGTTTATGCTTGAAACACCAATCCCAACCTCATGATATCAGTGACCTGAAATTACATTAATCCACATAGCAATGAAAATCCAATGAAAAACAATTCCTATTTCTTCTGTGTATGTATATATTGAAATGCTTGGAAACTTGCAATTCTACCTTTAATTGATTATTTGATATTCACATGCTCTTATTCTAATATTATTTTGAAAGTCATACTAATCCATATTTTCAAATTCTAGAATTATATTTCAATGAAATTCAACTGGCAAGATGTGTCTTGGTTCAATAGTTAGTATGGATTTTCAACTGATTTTCATCTGTAAGGACTTCCCTGGTGGCTCAGATGGTAAGGCATCTGTCTACAATGCGGGAACCCTGGGTTCGAGCCCTGGGTTAGGAAGATCCCCTGGAGAAGGAAATGGCAATCCACTCCAGTACTGTTGCCTGGAAAATCCCATGGACAGAGGAGCCTGGTATGCTACAGTCTATGGGGTCGCAAAGAGTCAGACATGACTGAGCGACTTCAGTTCAGTTCAGTTCAGTTCAGTTCATCTGTATATGGCCTGTTGTTAAATGAGACAAAGACTAATCTATTCAGTACACAATTTTGAGCTTTCCAGTTGTTTAAAAGGTCTTTCCTTACAGCTACATTAAAGAATATAGCAGAGAAATAAAGAGTCCCACGGGTTTGAAAGAATGATCAAAACTTTTCAGGAAACAATTTTTCACACTGTTCTTCAGTGACTTAAAAGCTAAGTTAAAATAGAGCACATTATGCATTAAAACCCAATGAGAATTTTGTAAATATGATCCAGAAGTAATGTCTTCTATAAAGATCACAACAAATTGATAATCATCTGCCAGTATTTCTCAGGGAAGTATTTTAATAGTTTTTGAGGAAAATTTAAATCAACTATGCTTTACAAATAGCTTAGAAATTCTGTCAACTTCATTGAGTTTTTACTTTTCCAAAATGGTGTGAAGTTTTACTACAGGTAGAAGAATGTAATCACTGTGGACAGTTTTGTGTTGTTATGCTGTGACATGCTCCTCAGCATTGACTTCACTCTCTTCTGTCGATAAAAGATTGTTTGTCCATTCACCAAAGTGATCCAATTGTGTTTCTCATAGATATTCCCTCCTCTATTCTCACGTGGATATTCTTGGCTCTTCCAATTCAGAAGTGTAAAAATAAAGCATGTTCTCCTTTTATGGCTATTTATATTTTGTTAAGACTGAATATTTGGGGGCAATGAGGACTAAAGTCAATTACCTAATAATCATTTATAGGCTATATTATTAATATCTCTCTTTTGTTAAGTATTAACAGATGTCAAACACTGTGCTGAGCTTTTTATATATATTATCTCATTTTAATCTTCAAACACACATTATTTGTAAGAATTATCCTCCAAATATGTCTGCAATTTGAAAAATCACATTCAAAGTAATTCAGATCAATATCATCCTTATTCTATTAAAAGAGATCATAGCTTGTTTAGCCAATCGCCAATTGTACAGTAGGTAAATTTAACATGCTGTGTATTTTTCATGTTCATAAACTTGATATTTATAGATTTTTCTATTCACATATTATTTTCTTTAATGCCATGGTGCATATATTTTTCCTGTTGCCAATTTATCTAAAAACTGCTCAGTACTTTGTAGCTTCAAGAAAAAAATAGAAAATGGCAAATGTAACAGTGCTATTTTAAGGGACATATGTAAGAATTATGCCAACTTGTTCACAAAATACAAGTGACTTAAACCCTCCAGAGGTAATTTCTCTTCTATGGTAAATGTTACCATAACATAACATGTGACATAAAAAATCCTTTACATGTCTCAAATGCTAAGGCTATACTGCTATAAGGACATTGAACAATGTCATTATACTATTAAAAAACGTATCCTGCAAAAGTCTGATTCTAAATAGGTTCTGTATGGCGAATGTTATGCCATATGCATTTGTGTATATGAAAAATGTAAGCTGCACGATTGTTCTGCCTGTGGTACATGCCTTCTTCACTATTGAGCAACAACAGAAATCATGTCAAGACCACACGTGATCTGATTAAAAGAGTGTATTTGGGACAATAAATGCATTAATCTTTATGTACATAAATCCACGTACAAACTATTTTCAATTCATTTTTAAACACTCAAGGGTTCAGGTTCTCCTTTATTTCCCATATTACAAAATTAGCACTGAAAACACTAAAAAATATCTAATATATAATCTGAAATAGACAGGGATATATTTCTCAATGAGCCTAAGGGGTGTTGCTATGAGTCTGAAATTCTAACTCTTAATTTACATTTCCTTAATATCCAAATATCCTTCATTAGAATAATCTCAGAGAGTTCTGGAAGTCAGCTACCTTCTTCAAGTTCAGGTAGCTAGTCAGGAACAGTGAGTATGGAGAGATTGATCTTCAAATCCTTATTCATAAAGGCCATTGGATATATTACAATTGAAACAAATGAAAATATCATGTAAAATTGTAAGGTGATAATGCATATACATGGGCCCTTAATGAGACTCTTTTGTCTAATTGTTGCATTTCTTTATGTTCAGGAAACAAAATATAGCCAGCACAATTAGTAATAGCTGATATGGAGATTCTTATCATTACCTGAAGTTCGGAGTCACTGTATTTCTAATGGATTACAATATCATACATACTGAACCCTAGGCTCTTTGATAGTCAATTTAGAAACCTATTGCTGAAGGAAATAATGATTTGTAAGCTATTTATGAAACTGTGGGTTTTGTCAATCATAATCAATAGAATCCATAGAAAGTCAAAGTACCAAAAGACAGGAAAATTCACCTCTAAAATTGTCAACTGAAAGATGGATAGATTTATTTATTTGTTTTTGGCAAATGATGATGCTGTATAAATGCCAGACATGTGTTCTTTTGACAATAATTCTTAAAAAAATTAAATGTTGTAAAAGAATGTGAAGAAAAATAGTTATTTTACATAACCCGCTCCAGAATTCTTACCTGGAGAATTCCATGGACAAAGGAGCCTGGCAAGCTACAGTCCTTAGCACTGCAAAGAGTCAGATGCAACTGAGTGACTATCACATTCACTATGCTATAGCTATTGCATTATATCAGATAAATTCTATTTGAACTCTATTTGCTTTCTTAAATGCACTTTTGAAATTGAATGGAGGCAATGTGTATTCTCATGAATAATTATTGATTACCTTGCAGCAATATATCAATGTCTTATAGCAGAAATTAATAATGTATGATTGACTAGCAACTCTTTAATAATATAAGCACTTCAAATATTTTAATTCATTTCATTTTACATATAACTTAACAATACAAATACAAATTGATTGCTGAATAATGAATCAATAAAATGTAATTTCTAATTATAGTGAACACATTGGGAAAATTTCTGATTTCATTAGCTGAAATCTGCTCTCTCTATATAAATAGATCTATCACTATTGAAAACAGTGATCACATCTCTTTATGTGGGTCATATTTTGTGATTTTTCATGTTAAAGTGAGTGAGTTTGGAAACAAAAATGATAATACATAGATGCAAATTCTGGAAATTACTATAAACATAAAATAGTAACTGATACTTCAACAAACTTTCAAACATATAACAATTTAAGTTCTAATATGTAACTTTATAGAAGAAAAATAAATTACTGGAAATATACTCCCTACAAGTAATATAAATGATGCCTCAAACTGTCCTCTTACATAACTTTTTAGTGGTAAAGATTTCAATGTAAGTAGTAACTTTTCCCTCAGAATGAATATTCATTCTTCATTCTTAAAAAAAAATCATTAAACAACAATCCAATTTTAAATGATCTCTTTTTAAACTTAAAATTGTCATTTATTTTTTAATTGTTGGCACATCTTTCACTTCTCATATTTACAATTTATTGTAGGTCTTATGGTGAGAATAATTAACACTTATCCTCTTTGCAACTTTCAATATATATTAGTGTTATTAACTTTAGTCAGTTTGCTACACATTAGATTCCAAGGATTTATTCATCATATAGCTGGAAGTTTAGATTTAGATTACTTCCATATCTTGGCTATTATGAATGTACTGCAATAAATATGAGAGTATGTATGTTTTTAATATCTTATTTTCATTTCTTTTGGGCAATACCCAGAAGTAGAATTGCTGGATCATATTGTAATTCCATTTTTAATTTTTTGAGGTACATTTTCCATAATGGCCGAACCAATTTGCACTCCCAGCAATAGTGCACAAGTGTTCTCTGTTCTTCAACCGATTTTAAATGATCTTGATGCGTATTCTCTGTCACAGCAGCAGGAAGGCAAACATCCTTCTTTATCTATTGCTGCCGTTCTCATCAACCAACACAAGCTTCAAAATGTATCTGATTGTGTTTCTCATTTATGCCAAGAATCATTCAATTTATATTATGCCAAACACATTATCTTTCCTCCTCCATTTTGCAAATATTCTCTGTTTTGCTGAAGGATATTCATAAATCATCTCATTCAATGGGTCATTTATTTTGGTTTCAGGATGATCAATTTTGAGGGCATTTTGTCCACCAGGAAACAATGCTATCTAAAAGAAATCAAGGTGTAATAGGTCTGATAATGGGAAAACATCCCACAATAACTAGATTTATTTACTATAAATAATGATTTAATGCTTCATAGGGGTCACTAAGAGTTGGACACGACTGAGTGACTTCACTTTCACTTTTCTCTTTCATGCACTGGAGAAGGAAATGGCAACCCACTCCAGTATTCTTGTCTGGAGAATCCCAAGGACTGGGGAGCCTGGTGGGCTGCCGTCTATGGGTTTGCACAGAGTTGGAAACAACTGAAACGACTTAACAGCAGCAGCAGCAGGATATCAAATAAATATTGTTTAGGCCTTTCTTTGCATAGTTTTTAAATTATTACTTTTTACTGCAAAGTAGCATCCCAACACTGATCTTCCCTTCAATCACCAATACAAAATATCCTTATTTTATACTTTTAACAAAACAGAAATGCCACATACTGTTTCTTGAAAGAGTTGAAAAGTCATTTTCTGAGAAATGACAATTAATATTAACCAAACTGTGCTTGAAGACTTAATTTATTTAACTTGAAACAGTAACTTTTCTTACTTGCAATGGTTAGTCTTTGTGAAAAAACTGTTCAAAAACAGTCATATGAGCATCACTTTTTTTTCTGAAAAATATATCTTATCTTCTAATGAAAAACTATATGCTCTATCAGTTTTTCCTTTTTTTTTTTTTTGTCTCCCCTGCTAGGGGAGAAACATGAAATTTTCTTTTATTTAATAAAATGTATTTATTTTACTTGAGTTTTAAGATATATATTTCTTCTTTATAACCCAGGGTCTTAACCTAACATTTAATGCATTAATATTAAGTATTGGTAATCTACTTGATTCCCTGCGTGGATCCCAGCCTTATCATGGCAAAGGGGCCTGTGTAACTAAGATGAGCTGTGAGACAAACCTTGCAGGGCCATCCAAGATTGATGGGCCATAGTGAAGAGTTTTTATAAGACATGGTCCACTGGAGAAGGGAATGGCAGTCCACTCCAACACTCTTGCTGTGAAAGAAAGAAAGAAAATGAAGTCGTTCAATCGTGTCTGACTCTTTGCGAGTCCATGGACTGTAGCCTACCAGGCTCACCCATTCCTGGGATTCTCCAGGCAAAAACGCTGGAGTGGGTTGCCATTTCCTTCTCAAATGCATGAAAGTGAAAAGTGAAAGTGAAGTCGCTCGGTCGTGCCCAACTCTTAGCGACCGCATAGACGGTAGCCTACCAGACTCGTCTGCCCATGGGATTTTTCAAGCAAGAGTACTGGAGTGGGTTGCCATTGCTTTCTCCGATTCTTGCGGTGAGAACCCCATAAACAGTATGAAAAGGAAGAAGATATGACACCAGAAGATGAGCCCTCCCAGGTTGTAAAGTGTCCAATATGCTATTAGGATGAGTGGAGGGCAATTACTAATAGTGCCAGAAAAATGAAGTAGATGGTCCAAAGCAGAAAAAATGCTAGTTGTGGATATGTCTGGTGGTGAAAATAAAGTCTAACATTGTAAATAACAGTGTTGCATAGGAATCTATAATGTTAGGTCCATGTATCAAGGTAAATTGGACATGGTCAAGGCAAGAGTGAATATCAGAATCTTAGGAATCAGTGAACTAAAATGGATGGAGACAGCAAATTTGAATCATGTGAACGCTAAATTGACTGCTGTGGGCAGGAATCCTTTATCAGAAATAAAGTAATACTCACAGTCAACTAAAGCATCTGAAATGCAGTAATTTGGTGCAATCTCGAAAACAGCAGAATGATCTCAGTTTGTTTCCAAGGCAAACCATTCAACATCACAACAATCCAAGTCTAAGCCAAACAACTAATGCTGAGAAAGCTGAAGTTGAATGGCTCTATGAAGACCTACATGGCCTTCTAGACCTAACACCACCCCGCCCCCTTAAAAAAATGTGCTTTTCATAAAGAAGATTGGTGTGATGCAAAAGTAAGAAGTCAAGAGATACCCGGAGTATTAGGCAAGTTTGGCCTTGGAGTACAAAATGAAGCAGGTCAAAGGCTAGCAGATTTTTATCAAGAGAACTCATTGGTCATAGCAAGCACCATTTTCCACAACACAAAAAACAACTCTACACATATACGTCAATAAATGGTCAATACTAAAATCAGGTGATTATATCCTTTGCAGTGAAGATGGAGAAGCTCATTCAGCAAAAACAAGACCTGGAGCTGACTGTGGCTCATAACATGAGCTTTTTATTGAAAAGAAAGAAAGTGAAGTCGTTCAGTCGTGTCTGACTCTTTGCAACCCCATGGGCTATAGCCTACCAGGCTTCTCTGTCCATGAGATTCTCCAGACAGGAATACTGGAGTGGGTTGCCGTTTCCTTCTCCAGGGGATCTTCCCGACCCAGGGATTGAAACCGGGTCTCCCGCATCGTAAGCAGATGCTTTACCCTCTGAGCTACTAAGGAAGCAAAATTCAGGCTTAAACTGAAGAAAGTAGGGAACACCATTAAGCTATTCATGTATGACTTAAATCAGATCCTATATGATTATACAACGGAGGTGATAAGTAGATCCAAGGAGTTAAATCTGGTAGACAGAATGCATAAAGAACTATGGATGGAAGTTCGTAACATCAGAGAAGAGGTAGTGACCAGAACCATCCCAAAGAAAAAGAAATAAAAGAAAGCAAAGTGGTTGTCTGAGAAGGCTTTACAAATAGTTGAGAAAACAAAGGAAGTGAAAAGCAAGGGAGAAAGGGAAAAATATCCATTCAGTTGAGTGACTGAATGAAGAGTTCCAGAGAATAGCAAGGAGAAATAAGAAGACCTCAAAGGAGCAATGCAAAGAAATAGATGAAAACAACACAATGGGAAAGACTGGAAATTTATTCAAGAAAATTAAAGATATCAAGGGAATA
Source organism: Madoqua kirkii (assembly GCA_006408675.1). Lineage (NCBI taxonomy): Eukaryota > Metazoa > Chordata > Mammalia > Artiodactyla > Bovidae > Madoqua > Madoqua kirkii. The sequence goes on from SJYC01116161.1 coordinate 11,597, forward strand.
TTTCATGCAAGAATGAACATGAAAAAGGATAGAAATATTTAGGACCTAACAGAAGCAGAAGAGTTTAAGAAGAGCTGGCAAGAATACATAGAATTGTAAAAAAAAAAAAAAGGTCTCAATGACCTAGATAACCGAAATGATGTGGTCACTCACCTAGAGCCAGACACCCTGGAATGTGAAGTCAAGTGGGCCTTAGGAAGCATTGCTATCAATAAAGCTGGTAAAAGTGATGGAATTCTAGCTGAGATATTGAAAATCCTAAAAGATGATGTTTAAGTGCTTCACTCAATATTTCAGTAAATTTGGAAAGCTCAGCAGTGGTCAGAGGACTGGAAAAGATCACTTTCATTACAATCCCAGAGAAGGAGAATGCCAAAGAATGTTCAAACCACTGTACAGTTTCACTCATTTCACAAGCTAGTAAGGTTATGCTCAAAATTCTTCAGGCTAGGCTTCAGCAAAACATGAACAGAGAACTTCCAAATGTACAAGCTGGTTTTTGAAAAGACAGATGAGTAAGAGATTGAATTGCCAACATTCATTGGATCACAAAGAAAGCAAGGGAATTCCAGAAAATCATCTGTTTCATTGACTACAGTACAGTGTCTGACTGTGTGGATCACAATAAACTGTGAAAAATTCTTAAAAAGGTGGGAATACCAGATCACCTAGCCTGTCTCATGAGAAACATGTATGTTTGTAAAGAAACAACCATTAGAATCAGTCATGAAACAACTGACTGGTTTCAAACTGAGAAAGGAGTATGACAAGGATTTATATAGTCGCCCTGTTTATTTAACTTATGTGAAGAGCATAGCATATGAAATGTCAGTCTGGATGCATCACAAGCTGATATCAAGATTGCCAGAATAGTATCAAAAACCTAAGATATACAAATTATAGCACTCTAAGGACAGAAAATGAAGAACTAAAGAGCCTTTTGATGAGGGTGAAAGAGGAGAGGAGGGTGAAAGAGAAAAGGAGTATGAAGGAGGAGAATGACTTAAAATTCAACATTAAGAAAACTAAGATCATGGCATCTGTTCTGATCAGTTCAGTTCAATTGCTCAGGCATGTGTCTGACTCTTTGCGACCCAATAAATTGCAGCACACCAGGCCTCCCTGTCCATCACCAACTCCTGGAGTTTACCCAAACCCATGTCCATCTAGTCAGTGATACCATCTAGCCATCTCATCTTCGGGTGTTCTCATCTCCTCCTGCCCCCAATCCCTCCCAGCATCAGAGCCTTTTCCAGTGAGTCAACTCTTTGCATGAGGTGGCCAAAGTATTGGAGTTTCAGCTTCAACAACAGTCCTTCCAATGAACACCCAGGACTGATCTCCTTTAGAATGGACTGGTTGGATCTCCTTACAGTCCAAGGGATTCTCAAGAGTCTTCTCCAACACCACGGTTCAAAAGCAGCAATTCTTCAGTATTCAGTTTTCTTCACAGTCCAATTCTAACATCCATACATGACCACTGGAAAAACCATAGCCTTGACTAGACAGACCTTTGTTGGAAAAGTAATGTCTCTGCTTTTCAATGTGCTATCTAGGTTGGTCATAACTTTCCTTCCAAGGGCTAAGCATCTTTTAATTTCATGGCTTCAATCACCATCTGCAGTGATTTTGGAGCCCCCCAAAAATAAAGTTTGACACTGTTTCCACTGTTTCCCCATCTATTTCCCATGGAATGATGGGACCGGATGCCATGATCTTCGTTTTCTGAATGTTGAGCTTTAAGCCAACTTTTTCACTCTCCTCTTCCCTTTCATCAAGAGGCTTTTTAGTTCCTCTTCACTTTCTGCCATAAGGGTGGTGTCATCTGTATATCTGAGGTTATTGATATTTCTCCCAGCAATCTTGATTCCAACTTGCGCTTCTTCCAGCCCAGCGTTTCTCATGATGTACTCTGCATAGAAGTTAAATAAGCAGGGTGACAATATACAGCCTTGACATACTCCTTTTCCTATTTGGAACCAGTCTGTTGTTCCATGGCCAGTTCTAACTGTTGCTTCCTGACCTGCATATAGGTTTCTCAAGAGTCAGGTCAGGTGGAAGAAGGGAAAGTGGAAGCAAAGACAGATTTAATTTTCTTGCGTTGGTAAATCGCTGCAGATGTTGACTGTAGTCATGCAATTAAAAGATGCTTCCTCCTTTGAATAAAAACTATGACAAACCTTGACAGTGTATTTAAAAGCAGAGACATCACTTTGCTGACAGAGGCCACTATAGTCAAAGCTACTTTTCTTCAGTAGCTATGTATGGATGTGAGTGTTGGACCATAACAAAGGCTGAACATTAAAGAATGATATATTTGAATTGTGGTTCTGAAGAAGACTATTGAGAGTTCCTTGGACAGCAAGGAGATCAAACCAGTCAATCCTTTTTTAAAAATTAATCAATTACTTATTTTTTAGAAGCTAATTACTTTACAGTATTGTATTATTTTTGCCATACATTGAGGGGATTCAGAATGGGGAACACATGTACACCTGTAGCAGATTCATGTCAAACCAGTCAATCTTAAAGGAAATCAACCCCTGAGTATTCTTTGGAAGGACTGATGCTGAAGCTGACACTCCAGTCCTTTAGCCATCTAATGCCAGAGTAGGCTCATTGAAAATGACCCTGATGCTGGGGAAGATGAAAACAAAAGGAGAAATGGGCAGCAAAGGATGGGATAGATAGCATCATGGACTCAAGGGAAATTAATTTGGATGAACTCTGGGAGATTGTGGAGGACAGAGGAGCCTGATGTACTGCAGTCAGTGGGGTAGCAAAGAGTCAGACGCGACTTAGAGACCAAACAACAACAAAGTTACTTGAATTTTTGAATTATGAAGGGTAAATGTGTTATTTAAAAATAATTTATAACTCTATGATATTATACTTGGTGACTTCTATGAGACAAATTACACATACAGTTTTTTTTTTTCCCTAACTGTGATGGATTAGTTAATTTGGAGTTGTACATATTATGTCAAACACCAAATAATATCTCTTCTAAATATTGTAAAGCTATATTTCATAGTTTTAATTCACTTGTTTATTCGATTAGTTCTGTCTGACCTTTTTGGGACTGTAGCCCACCAGATTCTTCTATCCATGGAATTTCTGAGGCAAGAATATTGAAGTGGGTTGCCATTTCCTCCAGAGGATCTTCCTGACCTGGGTTGCCTTTCTGCTTCTGTATTGGCAGGCAGATTCTTTACCACTGAACCACCAGGGAAGCCCCTTTTAACTCATTATATATTTAATAATAATTACTTAGATAAAAGATGTAAATGTTTTCTCTGTAAAATAATGCATATCATTCTACTATAATTACTATTATTGTTTCTTAAACTGGTGAATGAATTCCTCATCCACTGAACACTGGAAAACAGGAAGAAACTCTTTTCACATATGCAATGCTATACTGTGAAATTTTACATAATCATTTAGTGATGCTTACCTTAAGCATTTTCATTGTAATAGACCAAAGGTCTCTTTTCCCCCATCAGCCAGCTGTCAGTCAGTAATGGCTGTTATCATTTGAAGACTAGAGTTAAGAGAAACACATTCTAAGAAGCATTGATTTATAGCACATTTCAGGACATATCATGGAGTTTAAGCTCAGCATACTTCAGCTCAATTATTTAGCCCCCACTTAAGGACTCTTAATCTCCTTTTCTTACCTGTAATGTATATATAATATACCACATAGTGCTGTTCTAAGGACTAAATAGGGTAAAGTATAGAACCTTTTGAATGGAATGAAAAGCTCTTGATTTATGTGAGTTTTTACTTCAATGTTTTGAAATGTCTACAATCATTTTTTAATCCAATAATGGTAGATACATGTATGAAAAAAATAAGCTTCAATTCAATTGCATGAAATGCTAAGATTAGAGGCCAAGACACATTAAAATTACTTTGCTTTTTTTTTACACAATTATAAATTATAATCCATAGGTTCTTTATATTTTAGATATCTGACCTACTGCTATAAATCACATAATATTTAACAGGTTCCTCCCATGAGATATTCAGCTCCATGGAATGGAGCTTTGAACATAAGCATGTATACAATATAACAATATATAGAAGATTATTCTTTAGAAAGTAAAGTATTATTCTCTAAAAGTATTAATTTAATATCTTAATAGGTTATACTAAGTGTGAAGAAATCTACTAGAAATTGTAAAAAACCCACTGATTTTTAACCTGCTGATCTATAAGTTAACTATTGCTTCATTTAGGACGTGTTGCTTTAGGTCACAAAGTTTATGGTAATGTTAACCTGCTTAAAGAATTTAGAAAAAAAGACATAAGTTCAGCTGCATTTAACAATGAATATTATTTCAAGATATATTTATGAATTTAAACATTTATGAAACACAGTCAGGTTCAAGGGAAATAAAGGATAAAATTTTGTAGCAAGTAATGCTGGCCTGAGTTTAGGAGATATGACGGAGGACAGATAAATACAGTCACCATAAAAAAAGGTGATGCATCCTTTGTAGGAAAAGGCCAGATTGGTTACAAGCATGGGTGTAAGGTGCAGTGTATTTGGGGGGCAGTCTAGGAATGGAGACCCATCTTTTCATAGACAGAGAAGATCTTGTCTTAGAAGAACAGCTGAGAATAAGAGAGGTGAAGAATAAGGCAGCAGTACTCCAAGTCTTAGTGAATTACACACATTTAATATCAATTGAGGCTGATGAGAAGCAAACAAGAAATCAGTATAGAGAGGAGTGGATTCATAGAGTAACCTCAAACTAGGAAAACATCAGTAGCAAACTGGATGGCAGGAATAATGCTTGTGTGATGAGATTGCCAGGATAGACAGAAAGCTAATGTTGATTAATAAGTACAGCATTGAGAAATATTGGATATGAGTGAAGCAGTTTTCTAATTTGACAAGTGGCAAGGTTTTCTTCCATTTTATGAAATTATGATTCCGTGTTTTCCCTTTCAACAAACAGAATAAAAACATGAGAACCAACAGCATGATGATTGTAAAATCAGTTTTGCTTGGTGGTTTAACATTCTAACCCTAGAACCAGAGAAAGTTTCAATCCCGAGTCTACCATTATGAAAAAAGACCTGACCTTGGTGGACTAATGGCCCCACCTGTAAATGTGGGTTATGATGGTTCCTTCTTGATAGGTTTGTTCTGATGATTAAACAAATTATTATGTATAGAGCACTTATCCAAATGAGTATGAGATTCTATCCTCTTCAAAACCTACAAGCGAGCCTCAAGGTTTTCTGGACTCTGGCAAAAGACAAGAGGCTCCCTTGTCAGAGGCTGTTTCTTTCTCACAGCCACAGCAGTAGTCAGAGTACCAGGACGTGCTGGTTCCCAGGACGAGAGGAAGGTACGATGCCTGTACACACAATGGTTTGTGCTATAGAAGCAGACCACTCCCTCTGCCCTCCCAGCTCAGGAAACTCAAATATTTTATAATGGATAGGAAGCCCACTTGACATCGGGCTGCAGAGAGACCTTTTGTTACACTTGACAAGTAAGTATCCTTCTCCTATTTCTAAAGGGAGTTGCTCTTTCTATTTTCTAAAGATACTGACTATACAAAATCCCTGAAAAGAAAAGTCTGGAATAGAGTATAGTCAGTATTTCTTCTTTCAAGACATGCAGAAATTCAAGACCAGTAGTGAATTGTCTTTAGAGCACTTAGATCAGTAGGGTCACAGGAAACCTACTCTATCAGTCAGTCAGTTCAGTCGCTCAGCTCTGTCTGACTCTTTGCAACTCCATCAACCACAGCACACCAGGCTTCCCTGCCCATCACCAACTTCCAGAGATTACTCAAACTCATGTCCATTGAGTTGGTGATGTCATCCAACCATCTCATCCTCTGTCACTCCCTTCTCCTCTTGCCTTCAATCTTTCCCAGCATCAGGGTCTTTTCAAATGAGTCAGTTCTTCTCATCAAGTAGCCAAAGTACTGGAGTTTCAGCTTCAGCATCAGTGCTTCCAATAAATATTCAGGATGATTTCCTTTAGCATGGACTGGTTGGATCCCCTTACTGTCTGAGGGACTCTCAAGAGTCTTTAACACCACAGTTCAAAAGCATCAATTCTTCAACTCTCAACTTTCTCTACAAATGCCACCACCAACACCACCATCATTCAGGGAGAAGTGCTTTTGTTAACATTTTATTTTATTTTTTTGATTACCCTCTGCGGTACAAGTGAATGTAGATAGATGCATGCATGTCTGTATGTGTTAAGTCGCTTCAGTCATGTCTGACTCTTTGAGACCCCATGGACTGTAGCCTGCCAGGCTAACCTGCCCTTGGGATTCTCCAGGCAAGAATACTAGATTGAGTTGTCATGCCCTCCTCCAGAGGATTTTCCCAACCTGTGTCTACTGCATTACATGCTGATTCTTTACCCATTGAGCCACCTGGGAAGCCCAAATAGATGCATTTGCTATTTGCTGAGTCGCTTCAGTCATGTCCGACTCTGTGCGACCCTATAGATGGCAGCCCATGAGGCTCCCCTGTCCCTGGGATTCTCCAGGTAAGAACACCGGAGTGGGTTGCCATTTCCTTCTCCAGTGCATGAAAGTGAAAAGGGAAAGGGAAGTCGCTCAGTCGTGTCCGACTCTTAGTGACCCCATGGACTGTGGTCCACCAGGCTCCTCCGTCCATGGGATTTTCCAGGCAAGAGTACTGGAGTGGGGTGCCATTGCCTTCTCCGAAATACAAGCATAGAGAAATGCAAATAGCATTTTTCTCTCCACAATATTAATGTGTGATTATACTAAAAGTCAAACAAATTCAGAATGTGTTTTGCAGAAAGTTTTCACTTTTGTCTCAGATTCAAATAATTTGATAACAAAATAAGCCACTTATTATATGCAAATAAATATCAGTATTTATTAGAGATTTATCTACCTTACTTTTCATATACTAACAGCAAAAGAAAAGAAAAATTGAAACAGCAGAGAATACATCACCAAATTGGGTTTTGACTAAGTACCAGACTCAAACAGTGCTCTGGAGTTCCAACGGGGAAAAGGCAGAGCGTCTTCTCCATTGGTGAGACTTCAAAAATTTCAGTGCAGTTTCCTGCTTATAATCCCAGGACACAAATTGATATAGCCATCTATCTGTGAGCAAATTGCAATTCTGAGGTGAGGTGAGGTGAAGTCGCTCAGTCATGTCTGACTCTTTGCAACCCCTGTAACCTACTAGGCTTCTCTGTCCATGGAATTCTCCAGGCAAGAATACTGGAATGGATTGCCATTTCCTTCTCCAGGGGATCTTCCCGACCCAGGGATCAAACTCTGGTCTCCCACATCGAAGGCAGATACTTTAACCTCTGAGCCACCATGGAAGAAAATTGCAACTCTGGTTTCACAGTAATGCTGTTTGTTTTGTTAAGTAAAACTTGGAATATTGCTAAACTTGGGGCTTGGTTGACCAGACGCCCTCCAGGAACTCAACCATTTTGATTCCTCCTCTGTCATGGTGCAGCAAGGCTTGTACTCACAAGAAGAGGTCACTCACAGTCAGGGCAGCATCCAAGCAGGTAAGAAGCAAGGTCAGAGGCCTGCTCTGCTATGTCTCTGAAGCTTATACAAGACTTAATTTCCCTAACAGAATGTTAAAAATAATAATTATAGTAATTCACAATTTTTGTGTAATTATTAATAGTGTCAGGCCCTATGTTCCTATTGAATGTACTTCAGTTGCTTTATCTTGATACATGTTTATATATATATGTTATATATACATATGCATATATGACTAGCTAACATTTATGAGTACCTTATTACTAAGTTTTCTGCTAAGTACTTTTCATATATTATCTTATATAATCCTCTGAAGAATACTGCATACTAAAAAGAGGGTAAAATTTATTGCAATCTAGCTATATAAAAATGACCATCAGTCTAACATTTTGGTATATGTGAATTCAGAATTTTTTTTTATATGTACATATTTCTGCAAAAACTTTCAGTACTCTTCTTTTGGAAGTGTTAGTGCTCAAATGTTTGCAACCACTTTGTGATGAATACCGTAAACTGGCTCACTCAGCACCCAATAGCATACTTTCTTTCTATAGGTTTCTTTCTTTCTTTCTTTCTTTCTTTCTTTTTTTTTTTTTTTAAAGAATCTAGTCAATGAAAGGGGAAGGCAATGGCATCCTACTCCAGTACTCTTGCCTGGCAAATCCCATGGACAGAGGCTGCAGTCCATGGGGTTGCGAAGAGTCGGACATGACTGAGCAACTTCCCTTTCACTTTTCACTTTCATGCACTGGAGAAGGAAATGGCAATCCACTCCAGTGTTTTTGCCTGGGAAATCCTAAGTACAGCAGAGCCTGGTGGGCTGCCGTCTATGGGGTCACACAGAGTTGGACACAACTGAAGTGACTTAGCAGCAGCAGCAGTAAAGGAAAAGTTACATTTCCCAGATTCCCTTACAGTTAGCCTTCTGGATATGTTTGAGGTTTCTATGATCAGGCAGTATGACATTTTATGAGATTCTTGTTGGAAAATAAACACATTTGGGGAAAAATAAATTTTCCTTTTGCAGGTAATGTAGTTCTGAACCCAGCAGCTAGGGTACTGGAGAAGACTTATGAGAATTCCTTGGACAACAAAGAGATCAAACCAGTCAATTCTATTTGAAATCAATCCTGAACATTCATTGGCAGGACTGACTGATGGCTGAGGCTGAACTTTAATGCTCTGGCCACTTGATGCGAAGAACTGATTCTTTGGAAAAGACCTTGATGCTGGGAAAGATTGAGGGCAAGAGGAGAAGGGGACAGCAGAGGATGAGATGGTTGGATAGCATCACCAACTCAATGAGTATGAGTCTGAGCAAACTCTGTGAGGTAGTGAAGGACAGGGAAGCCTGGGATTCTGCAGTCCATGTGATTGCAAAGAGTCAGACATGATTTAGCAACCAAACAGCAACAACAAGCTAGAGTAATATCTTCCCTGTATGGTCAGTCTTGATTATGGTAAAGGAAATAACCTTTTGATATTTCAGTTCTATGTGGATTCTAAAAGTTATTTTAAACAGTTTATTATACAACCTTTTTTTTTAGATATGTGAGCAATTTTCTATACTCTTTGTTAAGTATATTTAACTTAAATTAGTGTATATTCTATTGCCTGTAACAGTGTCGCGATCAATGTGAAAGTCTGTTGACTTAAAAAAAATGATACACCATCTAATAGTTTAGAGTTATGATTTTTGGGCAGGCACTCTGATAACTAAAGCCTGGGACACAGCCTCTCAGATAGCTCTGTGAGACTGCTTGAAAGAGGTAAAGGAGAAGTTGAGGTATATAGTTTTTGCAACAAAGACAAGGAGGTTGGAATATGAAAAGATCACTTATCAAACATTAATATCCCATTAATTTTTAATAAAAGTGTTTTAAGTTTCTCCTTAAAAGTCTTAGTATGGAGGATATTATATATAATTTATATATTATATTAATTAATTAATTAAATATTAATGAATGGCTACCCACTCCAGTATTCTTGCCTGGAGAATTCCATAGACAGAGCTACCTTGCAGGCTACAGTCATTGAGGGCTCATAAAGAGTCAGACATGACTGTGACTAACCCTTTCACTTTGTGCTTCCCTGCTGGCTCAGATGGTAAATAACCTGCCTGCAATGCAAGAGACACAGGTTTTATCCTCAGTCAGGAAGATCTCTGAGAGCAGGGAATGGATACTCACTCCAGTATTCTTGCCTGGAGAATTCCATGGGTAGAACAGCCTCGTGGGCTATAAGTCCATGGGGTTGCAAAGAGTCAGACATGACAGTGCAACTAACTCCCCACCTCCTGATGCCTCCTAATGCTATTTCATTCTACTAGGGGTTAGGATTTCAGTATATGAATTTGGAAGGGGTCACAAAAATTCAGAACATAGCACCATTTCAGCCATTTGTCAGGTTTTAACTCCTTGATCAGAACTTGACTCTTGCCCACTTTGAAACTTTACAGACACTTAGAATATCTGTTAAAATTTATTATAGGCTCAGGTATTGTTAGATCATGTTTCGCTTTCCTAGGGGCTTCCCAGGTGTTGCAGTGGTAAAGAATCCCTGGTGACTCAAAGGGTAAAGCATCTGCCTACAATGCAGGAAACCAGGGTTCAGTTCCTGGGTCAGAAAGATGCTCTGGGGAAGGAAATAGCAACCCACTTCAGTACTCTTGCCTAGAAAATCCCATGGATGGAGAAGCATGGTAGGTTACAGTCCATAGGGTTACAAAGAGTCGGACATGACTGAACAACTTCACTTTCTTTTCTTTCTACCAATGCAGGAGATGCAAATTAGATACTGGGTTGAGAAGATCCCCTGGATAGGAAATGGCAACCCACTCCAATAATCTTGCCTGAAGAATTCCATGCATAGAGGATCCTGGTGGCCTACAGTCCATGGGGTCCCAAAGAGTCAGACACAACTGAACAACTAATACATACACCTAATAAAAATGTTAATTTTCACACATATAAATAATATACATGATAAATTATCTGATTTATGATATATCATAAATATTATATAAATAATATCATTAATACAATAATATTGATATATGATTTATGTAAATAATATTAATATCAATAATATTATCATAGATGTCATCTATTTTGTTTATGTGTTTGTTTTGTTGCATTTGTTGTAAAACTTTAGAAGGAGAGCTAATACATATCAATCTCTTACCATGTACCACATATCTATTCCTATATTGATTTCTTTAGCTTGTTATATCTATCAAAAGGCCCTGAGAAATAGACACAGGCATATACATAAGAAAAATGAATCTTGAAAGTTAAATAACTGTTGAAAGATTATACAGCTAATAAGTACTTAAAGATTCATTTAAAGTAAGCGTACTGCTTCTACCTAGATTGTCCTTCTTACAGTTATTTTTAAACATCCCTCTATTTGCTAACCCATGGACTGGAGCCTGGCAGGCTCCTTTATCCATGGAATTCTTCAGGCAAGAATACTATAGTGGATAGCCATTCCTTCTCCAGGGGATCTTCCCAACCCAGGGATAGAACCTGAATCTCGTGCATTGCAAGCAGATTCTTTATCATCTGAGCCACCAGGGAAACCTTTAGTAATTTCACTGCTTTTACTTAAGATTGTCATTCTTACAATTATCCTTAAGCATCCTTCTAAATGTGTAATAAGTCTAAATCTGAGAATGTGTTCATCGTCTGAAACTGCAGAGTAATCAGTATAAACTACATTGTGTCCACTGTAAGATGGAAAAACCTTATCCCCTCAAAAATTGAATACATAGGTTATTTAGATGTCAAAATTCAAGTGCTTTATAGCCAATAATAAATGTATGCAGATTGAACTAGTTAGATAGGAGAAGTTTAAATTTTACCACACATTAAAAAAAACTATTCTGTGATTTAAACAAGTGAAAGATTAATTTTATTTACTTAAAATTCAATTAAAAATAAATAAAATTAAAATATTAAAATATTAAACTATCTCTTTGGAGAAGTTTAATAAATCAATAGTCATTGGATCAGTCAGC
>SJYC01116163.1:0-92489 GCA_006408675.1 Madoqua kirkii
AAAAAGCCTCTTGATGAAAGTGAAAGAGGAGAGTGAAAAAGTTGGCTTAAAGCTCAACATTCAGAAAACAAAGATCATGGCATCTGGTCCCATCACTTCATGGGAAATAGATGGGAAAACAGTGGAAACAGTGTCAGACTATTTTTGGGGGCTCCAAAATCACTGCAGATGGTGACTGCAGCCATGAAATTAAAAGACGCTTACTCCTTGGAAGAAAAGTTATGACCAACCTAGACAGCATATTCAAAAGCAGAGACATTACTTTGCTGACTAAGGTCTGTCTAGTCAAGGCTATGGTTTTTCCAGTGGTCATGTATGGATGTAAGAGTTGGACTGTGAAGAAGGCTGAGTGCCGAAGAATTGCTGCTTTTGAACTGTGGTGTTGGAGAAGACTCTTGAGAGTCCCTTGGACTGCAAGGAGATCCAACCAGTCCATTCTGAAGGAGATCAGCCCTGGGATTTCTTTGGAAGGAATGATGCTAAAGCTGAAACTCCAGTACTTTGGCCACGTCATGCGAAGAGTTGACTCACTGGAAAAGACTCTGATGCTGGGAGGGATTGGGGGCAGGAGGAGAAGGGGAAGACAGAGGATGAGATGGCTGGATGGCATCACGGACTCGATGGACGCGAGTCTGAGTGTGCTCCAGGAGTTGGTGTTGGACAGGGAGGCCTGGCGTGCTGCGATTCATGGGGTCACAAAGAGTCGGACATGACTGAGCGACTGAAGTGAACTGGACTGTGGCCCCCTGAACCTTTCCTTCTTAGCTGTCTCCCATCAAACTGATATTGTTTTCCTCTGTTCCGCATCTATGCTCAGTCGCTCAGTCCTGTCCTACTCTTTGCAACCCCACGGACTGTAGCCCCCCTGGCTCCTCTGTCCATGGGACTTTCTGTGCAAGAATACTGGAGTAGGCCGCCATTTCCTCCTCCAGGGGATCTTCCAAACCCAGGGGTTGAATCCACTTCTCGATTCTTCACCGCTGAGCCCCCAGGGCGTCCCCGCCCTTTCCCCATCACACTCGAAGCTCTGTCTGAACCAGGACTCTGGTTGCTGAGGTCAATGCATCCTCCTCGCTTAGCAATATCTAGCACCTCGGAAGCGCTCACTCAGTATTTAGTGAATGATAAGGCAGCCGAGCGCAGGCTAAATCCACACGGTAACATGAAGCTATGTGGTATGAAATCTGCGTAAACTCAGTTCAGTGCATCAGTTTTGTTGATGTCAGTTGAAAATGTTTTAGTAGCTAACGTAGTTCAGTAATCATTTATTGAGTGTTATATGGGCACTGGGGCTCGAAGGACAGTGTCTGATCCCTGCTGTCGTGGACAGCAGGCTGGTGGGGTGGATGGACACACGGCCTTGATAGAAGATGGTCAGTGTTCAGATAATGGGGCATACACCATGTGCCCTTGGAACAGAGAGTAGCTGCTGCTGCTGCTAAGTTGCTTCAGTCGTGTCCGACCCTGTGTGACCCCATAGACGGCAGCCCACCAGGCTCCGCTGTCCACAGGATTCTCCAGGCAAGAATACTGGAGTGGGTTGCCCTTTCCTTCTCCAGAGGGTAGAGTCTGTGCTTTATTGACACAGGTTAAGAAGTCCGAAGTCGTTATGTATTCACGCTGGTATATGTGATAGGAAGCACCTCCCTTGGAGTCCCTCACATGGCTTTAGTGTGGATTGCATGCCTTTTGCCTGGGCCTCATTTTCCTGTCCTTCGTTAGGAATAAAAAATCCAGGCCGGTGTTGCTGCAGGAGCTTGGCCCAGAGGCTCGGCGAGGAGGTCTTGGTTCCGGCTCTGTCACTAACCCAGCCTAGTTACTTCCTTTTGCTGGGCGCCACATCCCACAGCCGAACCAGGAGGGTTGGGCCAGGTGATGTCGCAGGCTCTTTGAGTTCCGACTTGGAGACTGACCATTTCAATCCCTCTTCCTCGGGAGCGGAGAAAGAACAAAGCAGTTTGGGAAGCGTTTACCTGTGTTCTTGGGACTTTGCAGCCTGATTCTGGGGGAAGGCGACTGTCGGTGAGCTCAGGGAGAGGCTCAGCGGATCGTCTGCTCGGTGCTCTGCGAGGGGCCCGCAGTGTGTTAACTTTCCCTGGCGTGAGTGGAGGCAGCTGCGAGGAGGGAGCACCCTGAGTGCTGAAGGTGGTGCTGAGTGCGGTGACGGGAACCCCGGGCACGTCTTCTGAGAGTCCGTCTTCAGGATCCCACCCTGCATGGCTACCCTGCTTTCAGCACAGGGAGTGGAGGGTCGTCCCCTGACATCGGAGGCGCTCTCCCCTTCACTCCAGGAGGGAGCAGATGATGGCTGTCGAGTCCAGCGGCAGCTGTTCCCTTCCCTGCTCAGCCCTGCTCTAAGTTTGGGTGACTTGAGACCCTCGGAGGAGATGAAACTCGGTCTTGCATATCCGCTTGCTTCTCTCTTGGAGAACTCGGAGGGAAGGACGCAGTGTGCCCTGTGGGCATCCGGGAGGAGCCTCCAGCTGTAGGCCGTGTTGCTTTCCGTCGGGGGCGAAGGCGGGAGGAAAAGGCCGTCATCCTCTAACTCGGTTTTACATGGTTGTTTTTAACGGCAATCATGGTTCCTTCAGTTCATGTTTTGCTTCATAGTTCACTAGGAGTTTTTAAATCCATTAGCTCATTCTATCCGCTCGGCTGTTCTGTGAAAAAGGCAAGTTCGTGCCTTCTGTTTGCCGATGACTTCACTTTGGCTTGTGGAAGCTGAGCGCCCTGAGCAAGGTCGTGGGTTGAGCTAGCAGCTGGCTGGGAGTATATCTCGGGCCTCTGGTGACCCCGTTCCTCCCTTGCTGACCTGGTGGTGCTCGGGACACGTTCGGGGTAGCCTTCTCTGGACCCCTTACATTTGGGGAATTCCAGTTCATTTCCGAGCCGTGAGATGGCCTGTCCTCTGCCTCCTTTCTCCCCGAGGCGTGGGCATCCTTGAAACCCTAGGCTGACCTTGTGTGTGTGTTTGGAGTGGTTTTGAACCTTCTGAATGGACTGTCCTCCAAGAGGGACCCCTGTGCCTGATCTCCTGCTCTTTCAACCTGAAGGATGACCTGCCAAGAAGCAGACTCACAGCTTTTCGGCTCTGGGAACCGGGTTTGGGTTCCTGCTCTACTGCCCTAGGGAGAGAGTCACTTTTTGAGCTGAAGAATGACTCGTGGCTTCATCCTGCTGCTTTCTCGTTGCTGTTTCACGTCCCTAGGTCGGCATCTGTTCTCGCTTTTAGGCGCTGAGTGGGCTGTGTGCACAGTGAGGAGTCAAGTGTCCTGGGCAACATGCCGCCGGAGCCTGTCTTCCCCCGCCCAGCCCTCAGACTTTGGATAAGTCACCCGGAGTCTTGGGGCGACCTTCCTTTTCTGTTATGCTTCCCTCGAAGGGTGTTTGTGAGAGCCGGTGAGGAAACCCCTGTGAAACTGCCTTGTCCTTTTCTTTTTTCGATTGAAGTGTCAGATGATAGATCAGTTTCAGATGTGCAGTGTCGTGATTCAGTATGTTTATAGATGACCTTCACGAAAACTTATTACAAGACACTGGCTCCAGTTCCCTGTGGAGCTTCTCCGTCTTGGAAGCTCTCGAGCCTGTGTGTTACTGAAGCAGGTGGAGTTGGCTGGGCTCTGGGAACGTGGGTCTCAGGCTGGCCCTCCGTCCGGCTGGCAGCAGTGCCCTCCTGGGCCCCGGCCAGGGTGCAGATGGCACGTGCTGTGTGCTGCGCTCAGTCGTGGCTGAGTCTGTGCGACCCTGTGGACTGTACCTGCAGGCTCCTCTGTCCACGGGGCTCTCCAGGCGAGAATACGCAGTGGGTTGCCATGCCCTCCTCCAGGGGATTTTCCCGACCCAGGGATCAAAGCCACATCTCCTGCACTGGCAGGCGGATGCTCTGCCACTGAGCCGCCAGGGAAGCCCGGAACACCTGCTTTCCTTCTGGGAGCCCAGGTGTGGTGCGCCAGGTGGAGCGGGCCCGTGTGCCAGCCCCCAGGCAGACCCCTGGCGCTGGGGCTCCGCGGGCTTCCCGGGGTCGGGGGACGAGCGTCACGTGTGTTGTCCCTGTGTGGCTCCATGGGGGGCTCCTGGGAGCTCACGCCAGGCCTGCCCTGGGTCTCACCCTCTCTGCGCCCCGTGGCTTGCCCACGCTGCCTTGTACCTTCCTGCTGTGATAAACCACAGCTCTGGGGGGCGCCCCTGGTGGAGCAGTGGCTGAGACTCAGCGCTTCCACGGGAAGGGGGCACCGGTTCGATCCTGGGTTGGAGAACTGAGGCCCCACATGCTGCGCAGCGGGACCGATTTAAAAGAGAACGAAACAAACCCCCGCAGCTCTTGAGTGTGTCTGTCTGCTGTGCTGTGAGTCCTCCTAGCTGACCATCGGGCCTGCGGGTGTTTGTGGGGACCCCTGACAAGAGGTCCTTTTCTTTTCTGAGCTTTAGTAAGTATGTATATATATATTTTAAATAAAATGGATATTGTATATTTTGGGGATCTCTTTTATTCAACACATACCAGTGAGCATTTTTATCATATCATTAAAACATCTTTCAGAACATGATTTATAATCGTCTCAAATTGTGACTTAAAGGTTTATGCAACGTTAGAAATGTGAAGTTTACAATTCACAGGGCCATTATAGGTCATGAAAATGCTTGTTTGTAGAACTGGGTGTGTGTCTCTGATTATTTTCCTGGAACACGGTTCTGGGAGTGAGAAGATGACAGAACGTGGCCGCACGTGTGGTCTGATCATCGAGCCACACCTTTCATCACAGAGGTGGTCTCCCCCCACATCCTCGTGAGCAGTGCACGGGGCGGCCCTCTTCCTGCGTCCGCACCGATGCTGTCTGATCATCTGAAGCCGTGGCTTGTCGATCTGCCACGTAAGAGGGTGTGCTTTACTTTGCATTTCTGAGCGTCAGCGAGGCGGAGTGGTTCGTTGCATGTTTGTGGCCCCTTTCTCTCCTTGTCTGTGTGGGCCTTTGGGGTGGAGAGCGGTGGGCTCTTCCACCTCCTGCTCAGATGTTTTCTGGCTCTTATTCCGGGCTGTGCAGGGGATCTCTGAGGCGGAAGGCCCTGCACCTGCCCTCTGCTGTGTCTGCCGCAGGCTTGCAGACCATGGTCGGTGCTGAGAAAGTGGGCTCTGGTTATGATAGAAGGCATGGCACCTTCAGCACCGACGTGAGTGCCGTCCAAGCCGATGGAGCAAGGACACGCAGGGAGCAGGGTGTACCCCAGGGCAGGGTGCAGGCCGTGAGGGCCCCGAGCCGCTGCCTCCTTTCCTCACGTGTCCCGGAGAGCCGGGGCCTTCTCGTGCCGTCTGTCTGGCAGCCCCCTCATTTGCCCGTTGGTGTTTGCTGTCGTCACGGCAGCAGTGGCTGAAAGCACAGCCTGACTTCATCTGCACATTTGGGTGTTTGCGCTATTTATAAACAATTAGAACAGGCGTGGAAGCCTCTACCGCAAGCTGGCAAATGCAGCCAAACCCCGACCGTCTGTGAGCCCTGTCTGCATGGCACAGGCACAAAGCAGTCACACAAACACACACATTTACCCGTATTTACATGTTCTCATTAAAAAAAACAGGCGTTCAGCCGTTGGCCATGTGGCTTAGAGACTTTGCCTTGAAATGCACAACTTGGGCTATAAGACACCTGAAATCCAAAGCCGTCTTAGAACCTTGCCCTGATGTGATGGGTCCTGTCTCTGCTCGTTCTTTCCCACCGTTTTGAGGAGGGAGGGGTGGAGGGGAGGAGAGTGTCACCTTGCAAAGGCTTTGGTTTCAGTCTGTCTGTCCCTCCCCCATGCCTGTTCCCTCTGTATATTTCATGACCTGAGCCTTCCGGTGCGGTGGACACACCCTTCTCCTCTTTCCTGCCGCACTTTTTTTCTAGAGAATTTATCACTCTCTCAGGTGTCATATGTTTGTCTGTCTCCTTCTCCCCACCTCCCCCAAGGCATTCACTCGCTCTGTCACCAGGGCCCAGCACGTGGATTAATCAATACTTGTTGAATGGATGGGCTGAAAAACCTGTTCTTCCTTCTGCCACGTCACGAAAAATGCTTTTGGTCAAAGCTGTCGGACAGGAAACGGGGAGGAGTGTCAGCGGCTCTGGTTGTGTAGCTGGCTGCCAGTGGCTCTCGCCTCTGTCACCTGGAGGAAGGCGGGGGCTGGGGTGCAGGCACGGAGACGGGCCCTGCAGGAGATCAGCCGAGTGTCCCAGCTTCTCTCGGAGGGATGTGGCGCTGCCGTGTGTGTCATGTGAAGAGCTGCTGGAGCCTGGAATCCCAGGCTGATAAATTCCTGGGCAGATAAGAGCAAAGCTCGGGGCACAAGAGTATGATTCTCCCAAGGCCACTCAGGCAGCATCACCGGGCCGCCCTGGGCGGGCAGCGGCAAAGAATCTGCCTGCCAGTGCATGAAATGCCAGAGATGCGGGTTCCCTCCCTGGGTCGGGAAGATCCCCCGGAGGAGGAAATGGCAACCCACCCCAGTACTCTTGCCTGGAGAATGCCATGGACAGAGGAGCCTGGTGGGCCACAGTCCATGGGGTGCCAGAGAGTCGGACATGACTCAGCGCGCGCGCGCGCGCACACACACACACACACACACACACACACACAGGTAGAGCTGGGATTAGTACTTCTGCCTGTCTTCCCAGAGCCTGTTTAACTGCTCACCACACATCCTGTTTGCTGCTGAAGCCATCTGCATCGACTCTGAATATGTAACAGCAAGGGGGAGACCGTTCTCTGGTGTCACAGGCGCAGGGGAAAACAAATAACCCAGCAGATCAAGATGCTGCTCACAAGTCCTGTGTCCTGAGAGTGTGGCCACCTGCCACAGTGCTTTTGTATTCACAGTGCCTGTCATTTTCTCCCGAATTTTGTAGACCAAGTAAGACCAGAGAAGACGTTGAAAGAACAGCAACTTTAGAAAAAGGAAAAAAAAAAAGTCAATCAAACCAGAGAGTTACAGTTTCTCTTTTATATTCTCCATCCAGAACTTCAGGCTCCTGTGTCAGGTACGGCTCCGAGCTGGAGGAGCTGCTCTGGGTGGCTGGGCGATATACACCATTTTAGAATAACAGATGCAGCGGCCACCCTGCCCTCTAACAGTGGGCTTATCAATTTTGAATTTGAATGACGGGGGAGCAGATGGTGAGGTGGGCGTGGATTTAGGCGTTTGGCCGTCTATAGCCTTTACTTGCTCACGTTGCACTGGGATCTGAGCCGGGCTGCACCCCTCCCCCGCCAACAGCTGAGCTCGGCCCCACCTCCTCCTGGGTCCAGAGGGTTGCTCCTGTAGCAGTTGGCAAGGTCAGGTTGCTGATTGTTTGGAAGCATCAGAGTTTGTTCGCACCACCCAGATTCTGAAGCCGAGCTGTCAAAAGGCTGTCTTCTCTGTTGCCCTTCAAATCTGGGTGATGTTTCTGTTTAGTTACAGAAGCAGACACAAGCGGTCTTTGGTCATCCGTCGTGTGTGCTACTGATGTGAATGAGCGGCGCATGCACCCTGCTGCAGAGGCCCTGGGACTCTTGTTTACAAGGGGGCGCGGCACTCCCGCGGGGGCGCGACACTCCCAGCATAGACTGGATTTTTCTAAGTGGCTACCCAGGCACGACCTGCACACCAGAGACGGTCATTTATTAAAGAGATCGCCTTCTGCTTTGTCTTAAGAGTTCGTTTCAGTGTGAACCACAGGAACACCATTCAACCTGAAGGAGCGGGCACGTTCCCTGCCTCTCTCCCGAGGTTGGACGGCTGTCATCGGAGGCCCTCTCCCGCCTGCCCAGCTGTCCTGCCCGCCTTCCCTTCCCTCCTCCTTCCCCCCCTGCTCTCCCATGGGGGTGACTGCCCCGAGGCCCGGCGGGTCTGCACCCTGACGTGCGGGTCTGCTGCTGACCCAGCAGAGGTCAGCTTTGCCACTGCCACGGGGTTGTCCTCCTGTAGCCTGGGAACTGTATCATTCCGAAAAAGGAGAGATGAAGGTGGTGGGAACAGGGACCTCCTCATCCCTTGTGCTGGATATTTAAATCGTGGCGGAAAGCCTTGGAAAAGTCGGTGATGCCTGAAACGATGTCGGAAGGAAGTCAGGGATGTGCATGAGAACAGAGACGGTTCCATTGCAACGGGAGCATCAGCTGCATTACACGAGTCTCTTCCGCCTCCCACGAGGCAGACTCGGACAGATGGCTCCCTCTTACATCTCGCCTGTGAAGTTGCCTCGAAAGCGTATAGCGTTACATGACTGTGTTTGTAGAACAGGCATCAGACTGCATTTAACACAGACGTTTGCTCTTGCTACACAGGAGATGCTTCTGTGTACCAGCTGGGAGGTGAATACTGAAATCTGGGCCGGTAGCTGGGATGGCGGAGCTAGATAGCACAGAGGTCACCGTGTCCAGCCTCTCCCATCTGGATTAGGCAGAGACAGGACCAGACAGGCGAGTTTGCCTTTGACCCTGATGCCTGCTCAGAGGAGCACTGGAGCCAAGCTGCGTCTCCAGCCGTTGCTCTGCCCCGTGGCGGGCGCCTCCTCCCGTACCTGCGTGCCGTTATCCCGCCATCAGGGTTTTGTTCTGAGGAATTAGTGCGTCCTTGCCAGGTGACAGCAGGCCCGCGCTGAAGTGTGGCAGTGTGTACACAATTGTGGAGGCTTGTACAGTTTCAAAAGTTGTGCTTGCAGTTTCTTTCTTTCTTTTTTTTTTAAAGCACATTTATTTATTTATTTGGCTGTGTTAGTTGTGGTGTGTGGGCCCCCTGCCTAGGGAGCGCAAAAGTCTTAGCCGCTGGGCCACCGGCGACGTCCTTGCCTAACGTTTCTTGCTGGTTGCCAGGCATTCTTTCAGAAGGGAGTTCTGTGTGGTATATTTATATTTCTTTTCAAAGGCAACTTTGGTTAGAACCTGCTCAGAGGGAGTGGGGGCGGGTGGCCCTTGGTGACAGCTGCCGCCTCGCGGGCAGACGTGAAGTCATCGCTCCCTGAGGGGGACCTGCTTTCCCGTCCTCATCCCGCCCCGTCCTCATCCCACCCCGCAGTTGACTCAGTCTGTGTTGGTTTCCTAGCTTGGGCCATTTCTGGCCACGTCTGGGTCTCCTTCCTTCCTTGTCTTAGCGCACGCTTTCAGGCGTCGGGAAACGGTGGCCGGCTAGCCCGACCTCCCGTGAAGGCCAGCTCGCCGAGTCAACTGGACGGAGGCGCTGGCTCGGGTGCCAGTGCTCTGACTCGGACAGGCAGGCTGGGCAGCGTCTGGACACGTGTTCTTTCACGGTTCTTCCTCCTCGCAGCATTCCAGACTTTTGGAGCGATCCTTAAAATTGTCGTGAATGTCACTCTCGAAGGTCTAGGAAGTCAGGATTTATTCAGTGTTAATTTGATATCGAGAGCTCATTCCTGGCCAGATATGTCAGTTAGCTGTTCCCCTGGCAGCCCTGTGGGAGGTGTCTGCGGTGGCTCAGGCGTAAGGGAGTCTGAAGGCAGTTTAAGCTGTGACTAACTGAGACACAGCCGGGTACTTTACGGCTGTGTCACTTACTAATCACTGCTGGGCTTCCTCCTTCAGGCGTCCCTGGTGGCTCAGAGGTTAAAAGGCTTCTTGATCAGGCCTGTTGAATTCCTAAGCCTTCCTGCACTCTAAACACACACACAAGCACACACACACGCACACACACACGCACACACGCACACACACACACGCACGCACACACACACACACACACACACGCACGCACACTTTTTTAAGAAGACCGTGGCGCCTGTGGTGGCCACGTCAGGCCCCTGTTTGCCGTCTCTGGTTCAGCAGCATCCCAAGCCCAGGGCTCCTTCTGTTTCCCTCTCCCTTCCCTGGCATCACCGGTCAGCCTGCCTCTGCCCCGGGGATGGGATGGGCATGGGGGGATTCCGTCAGCCTGGGGCTGGTTCGGGGCATATTGGGTTTGTTAGTGATGAAATTTATTCTGTGCTGGGAACTCAGAAGTGTGCTGAGGAGAGTGGGGCATGTTTCGACTTCTGCCCTTCTTAGGGAGGGGGTGCTTGTGAACCCTTGCTTCCAACAAGAAAAACACGGCTTGCGTATCTGTGCGTTTCGTGTTCCCTCCCTGCACGTTGACTGACAGCTGTTCTTGTCCTCATACTCGCTCAGCCATCACTTCTTGAGCCGCACGCACGTGCCTGTCTTAGGTGCTCTGCGGGGCTCTAGGACCAACCCTCAGGAGACGGCTGGTCAGGGAGCCGATCCGCGTGCTGGTCGGAGCTTGGCGGCTGCTGTGCGGGGACCGCCCTCAGGTGCCAGGCGGCTCGTGGGGCACGTCCAGGAGGCTCCGCGTCTTATCAGCCCGACTCCGTAGCTCTGCTGTCCCCAGAAGATACTCATCACTGCTTAAAAAGTCTCTGCTGTGTGTATCTCCTTTCCATCCAGCTGAGAACCGTGTAAGGACAGACTTGGCTATGAATACTTTTTTTTTTTTCAATATTCCCACTGCCAAGCACAGAAAGAAAGTCAAGGGCTCGTTACTGTTTCATGAAGAAATGGACGGGCTTAAGGGAGTTATCCGCAGGCTGGCTGGGCAGAGACCGGATGGGTTCACAGAGGGGCAGGCTGGGTTTTGGTTTTTCTTTTACACCTCTTTTATTTGAAATAAGTCAGACTTACAGAAAAGTTGCAAGAAACAGTGCACAGAATTCTTGTATGCTCTTCGCTCAGATTCTCCAAGCATGACATTTCTCCTTCCCTGTGTTTTCCTCAAATGTTTGAGGGTGGAGGACAGATTACAGGGGTGGGGGCAGAGCCGGAAGAGACGAAGTGAGCTGCGAGCCTTTCTGGGGTGAGATGGGGCCCTGGCTGGAGTTTCGTGGCCTCAGGTCAGTTGTTTATCCTTCCCGAGAGTTTTCTGTTTATGCAATGACAGTGTCAGTCGTGCAGATTACGTTGTTGTTAATGTTTCTGAATGACAGGTTTGGAAGAGCAGTTCCCATTAGGGTTATTGATGTTTCCCAGAGTAGAGAAGGGAGACTAGACTCAGTTTCTCTGGAGGAGGATCTGCGGTTTATTGAGAGCTTACTGTGTGCTGAGAATGCTCTGTACTGGAAAGTTACCTGTTATCTTTGTTGAATTCTTATAACTCCCTTTAAGGTGGCTGCTGCTGCTGCTAAGTCGCTTCAGTTGTGTCCGACTCTGTACAACCCCATATACGGCAGCCCACCAGGCTCCGCCTCCCCTGGGATTCTCCGGGCAAGAACACTGGAGTGGTTTGCCGTTTCCTTCTCCAATGCATGAAAGTGAAAAGTGAAAATGATGTCGCTCAGTCAAGTCCAACTCTTAGCGACCCCATGGATTGCAGCTTACCAGGCTCCTCCGCCCGTGGGATTTTCCAGGCAGGAGTACTGGAGTGGGGTGCCATTGCCTTCCTCAGTTTCCTTGACTGATGGTGTGCAATTTCAGCACAGCTGGCCGGGGTCAAGGGAGAGGCTTCAAATGCGCTGTGGCTGCAGAGCTTTAGAAGGGCCGAGAAGGAAAGGGCTGAGGCCTTACCATCTGTCACTGGGACATTCTGGGGACAAGTAGGCTGTTGAGCTTGCCCACTGGGAAGGTCTAAAGTCTTAGAGGTTCTGTTAGCCTCCGGGAAGCCTCTGCATCTGCTGTACCCACCAGATCCAAGGGTCTATTTTCACATGACTTAATTAAGTCAAGCTTTTTAAATTCACATGAAATGGTGGCTGGAGAGATGCAGTTACTCGAGTGGGAAGTGTGAGCCAGTGGTGTTTCGTGGGACACAGCTCTCGTCTCCGTTGTGGCAAACATGGTGTCTCGCAGCTGGCAGCGCGGCCTGGCGACCCTGGGCCTCCCCACTCCGCCCGCTCGGGCCGTGCGCGGCTTTGTCACCCTGGGCCCTCGCCGCTTCCTCCTCTCGGGGCCTGCTATCCCCGCAGCCACTCGGACGCCTGCGGAGCCTTTGCGTTCCGAGCGGGCGGCTTGGGCCGCAGCATGGGCTGCAGGGAGGGCAGCCTTTCACTCCTCGTTGAGAGGCCTCCGCGTCTTTAGAGAAACGGTGTGTTCCCGCCTTAGCAGTAAACAAGGCTGTCGCAGTCCTCGGCGGTTCTGGCCCTGCGAATGTGAATTTCAGGGTCCTAAGGGCGCTCAGGAAGGAGCCGGGTCCCTGCCCGCAGGCAGCAGAGGGCACTGAGGATGGCAGGGTGTGAGAGTCACAGGGTGGTGGCCCAGACTCTGAGACACGGACACGTAAGGGGTGGCCTCCGTGAGCCCAGACTCTCGCGTCCTCCCACACACAGAAAAACGCCAAATCCCTTAACTTGGGACACCTGGGTTTCTTTAATTAACCATAACCTTTTGATGTCCAGACTACCTGCCCTTTGTTGTAAGCGCTGTGGCTGCAGAGCTTTAGAAGGGCCGAGAAGGAAAGGGCTGAGGCCTTACCATCTGTCACTGGGACATTCTGGGGACAAGTAGGCTGTTGAGCTTGCCCACTGGGAAGGTCTAAAGTCTTAGAGGTTCTGTTAGCCTCCGGGAAGCCTCTGCATCTGCTGTACCCACCAGATCCAAGGGTCTATTTTCACATGACTTAATTAAGTCAAGCTTTTTAAATTCACATGAAATGGTGGCTGGAGAGATGCAGTTACTCGAGTGGGAAGTGTGAGCCAGTGGTGTTTCGTGGGACACAGCTCTCGTCTCCGTTGTGGCAAACATGGTGTCTCGCAGTGGCAGCGCGGCCTGGCGACCCTGGGCCTCCCCACTCCGCCCGCTCGGGCCGTGCGCGGCTTTGTCACCCTGGGCCCTCGCCGCTTCCTCCTCTCGGGGCCTGCTATCCCCGCAGCCACTCGGACGCCTGCGGAGCCTTCGCGTTCCGAGCGGGCGGCTTGGGCCGCAGCATGGGCTGCAGGGAGGGCAGCCTTTCACTCCTCGTTGAGAGGCCTCCGCGTCTTTAGAGAAACGGTGTGTTCCCGCCTTAGCAGTAAACAAGGCTGTCGCAGTCCTCGGCGGTTCTGGCCCTGCGAATGTGAATTTCAGGGTCCTAAGGGCGCTCAGGAAGGAGCCGGGTCCCTGCCCGCAGGCAGCAGAGGGCACTGAGGATGGCAGGGTGTGAGAGTCACAGGGTGGTGGCCCAGACTCTGAGACACGGACACGTAAGGGGTGGCCTCCGTGAGCCCAGACTCTCGCGTCCTCCCACACACAGAAAAACGCCAAATCCCTTAACTTGGGACACCTGGGTTTCTTTAATTAACCATAACCTTTTGATGTCCAGACTACCTGCCCTTTGTTGTAAGAGTCCTACATAACCTGGCTCCTCCCCTCGCCTCCTCAGGGCAGTTCTCTCAGCATCACTTAAGAGGTGCTGTCTCCCGGACTTGAAGTCCTAAGAATTCCCACCGAATAAAACACATAACTCTCAGCTTTTAGGTTGTGACTGGTAAGTCAGCACTCTCTAAGTAAGGCTTTCCCATTTGGGGATGGTGCCGGGGTCCCTTTTGTGCCCAGTGGCCTGAACTGGCGCCGTCCCCTAGGGCTTTAAGGCAGGGTGGTGTCACAGGAAGCACCCAGGCATACGCGTGCCAACAGCTGGACTCGAGCCTGCAGGTCCCTGTTCCCTCCAGGGCTTCCAAGGCAACGTCTGTGACCCCAGCGCTGTAGGGGAGAAGTGCTTGCGGTGAGAATTCCACCAGGACGGTGACAGGCGTGTTCGCCAACGCTTCAGCCCCTCTCTGCCTCGGTGTGACGTTGACTCAGAAGGGATGCTGATGGAGGACGCGGGTCTGGGGGCCGGGACTGGCTCCTCCCTTCGCCCCAGGCCTGGCCTGCGCTCCCTCAGCGGGGTGTGTGGGAACCGGGCAGCACGTGGTCTCCCCCGTGCCTGGTGGAGAGGGTCCGTGAACTGCTGTACCAGACGTCTCCCTCTGACCTTGCCTGCTGTAGGGGCTCTGTCATCTCTGGGAGGAGCCAGAGCTGGTTGGGGTGCTCCTTCCTCCCGGGCGTGTGGGCTGAGCTCGTCCACCTCACCAGTGACATGCGGAGAAAGCCTGTGGTGGTTTCAGCGAGGCCACACTATCGGCTCAGTCTTCCTTTCCTTTCCCCTTTGTCGTTATTCCTTCCTCTGTTTAGAAGGGAAGCTCGTTCTGGCATACAGGTGCAGCAGAGCTTTGCGGTCGTGAAGAGGACTTGGTTCGTTAGAGCTTTCTGAGTCTTTGCCTGAGACTAGATGTCGCTTTCATCCTTCCAGAGCGGAGGTAGCTCTCTGGATGCTAGACCCGTCCATCGTTCTCGCTCCTATCTGTTGCTGCTGGCTGGCAGAATCTTTTCTTAAAATTCCATTTACCTGGATTTTCTTAAAATTTCACGTATCCAAGTGTGATCAGATGAATTACGCACAGCGTCTTCTCCCTAATTTTACTTCACCTTGACTAGTTAGGGTTTTTTTTTTTTCCCCTCTGATTCTTAATTCTCCACCTCTAACTCTTCAGCCCAGAGTCCCAGGCTACGAAGACGGAGGAACAGGTGCATCAGCTGCTCAGACCAAGGCAGCCGCTGCTTTCTGTTACTGCAGATTAGTTTTGCTGGTTCTAGAATTCCCTAAAAATGGGGTCATGCGAGTCTGCCTTTTTGTGTGCCTCTCTTTGTTCACTCGGGTCCTTCTTTTAGATGGGACCGCGCAGGTCTGCCTCTGTGCCCAGCTCCATTCCCTTGCGCCCTTCTTTGAGGTTGTCTGGGTTATGCAAGTGGGCAGTCTGTTTCTGTTCTTGCTAGGACATCCATTGTCTGAGTGCTTTGCCATTTGTGGCCCGTGCGTTTGTTGCTGGCTGTTATTTGTTGTTACCCACGTGTTTCTTATCGGTCCTTTAGCGTGTGTGCAGTTATTGGCTTTTATGAGTAGAGCTGCTGTTTTTGTGTAGACACGTGCACTAATTTCTTCTGGGTAGATACCTTCCCGGGGAATTCCTGGGTCAAATAGTAAATATCTGTTCAGTTTTCTAAGAAACTGCCAGCTCTTCTGTGACGTTGTGCCACATGGCCTCGCTGCAGGAACGCTAGGGTTCTGCTGCCCAGGCTTGCTGTGAGCCATCTTCCAGATTCTGGTCATTCAGTAGACGGAGAAGGGCATCTCACTGCGACTTAAATTTGCATTAACCCGATGATTAATGAGTGTATGTGCAGATGCATATGAAATAAATGATTGCAGTGAGGATTTATAACCCCGTCTCTCTGATCTGTCCAGACACAGTACCACACGGGCTGGTTTTCGCAGGTTGAACTGAGCCTTGACACCAGGGGACTTGGGGTCTCCACTGCTGCTTTCTTCTCCCCAGTGTTCGGCTATTCTAATCTGTTTAATTGTCATGCATTTTACAGTCAGCCCTGCAATACATTTTTTCTAAAAAAAAAAAAGCTGCTGGGATTGTGTTGAGTCTATAGGTTAATTTGGGGGAGAACCTCTCAAATGGATGATTATAGTATCTCTCCTTTTGCTTAGATCTTCACCAAGTTTTCTCAGCAGCACTTCATAGTTGTCAGTTTATAGGCCTCACATATGTTTTGTTAAGTTCATCCTCAAGTATTTCGTGTATTTTACTGCTATTTGAATAGTACTGGTTTCTCTTTTTCTTTCAATTTTCAGTTTTTCCTTGCCTAGTGAGGGGTTTCCCTGTTTTATAGAAGTGAAGTGAAGTCACTCAGTCATGTCCGACTCTTTGGGACCCCTATGGACTGTAGCCTGCCAGGCTCCTCCATCCATTGGATTTTCCAGGCAAGAACACTGGAGTGGGTTGCCATTTCCTTCTGCAGAGGATCTTCCCGACCCAGGAATTGAACCAGGGTCTCCTGTGTTACAGGCAGACTCCTTAATGTCTGACCCACCAGGGGTGTCTCTCTGTTTTATAGAGAAGCTGACAAATAAGTAGACAGGTGAGGGGCATTCCCTCCCCACTGAGTCGGTTTGGGGAAGGCTTTGCGGTGGAGGTGACGTTTGGTTGCACCTGCAGAAATCTTGGTTGGAGGAGAAGGTGAGGGCCAGGTCCAAGGGTGTTTCAGAAAGCAGCGCTGCCGAGGGTGGGCAGGAGCACAGGGGAAGCTCTGAGAATGAGAGGCAGCTGGATCAGGCCACACCGAAGCGCGAGAGGTGGAGTGTGGCAGATGATGAGCTTATAAGGACACTGGGGCCAGATTCACAGGGGTTTACGCTGGACAAGCTTAGAACTTTATTCAGTGAGCATTTGGGAGTCCTTGTGTGTTTATGAGCTTGGAAAATGAGCTATTTTTCTTTCATTTTTGTATTAAAAGTTGTGGTAAAATGTATATAACGGAGAAGGTGCCGTTCTAGCCATTTTGAAGTTTGTAGTTCGGGGCTGCTAACTGCATTTGCTTTGCTGTGCAGCCATCTCCGCCACCATCTCCAAGACTCCCGTTTTCCCAAACTGAAACTCTGCACCCGTTGAGCATTAACTTCCTCCCGCTTCCCCCAGCTCCTGGCAACCACCATCCTACTTACTGTCTCTAGGAGTCTGACCCCTCTGGGGCCTCATCTGCGTGGAATCCTGGGTGTTTGTCCTTTTGTGACTGGCTAATTGACTTAGCTTGGTGCCCTCAAGGTTCACCCCTGTGTAACATGAGTCAGAAGTCCCTTTTTTTTGAGGGCTACATGGTGCATGGATTTTAGTTCCCTGACTAGGGACTGAACCTGTGACCCTTTCGGGGCCCTCGGAGTCTGCATGACTGGGCCCCTGGGGAAGTCCAGAAGCTCCTCCCTTTGAAGGCTGAATCCTGGTTCATTGTGCCGATAGGTCGCTTTCCATTTCGTCCGTCGGTGGACGCTTGTGTTGTTTCCACCTTTTTGCTGTTAGAAAGCAGAGGACCCCAGAGAGCAGGGATTAGGAGCAAGAAACTGTGACCTAAAATTCTCTGTGGAAGCTTTCTTCACAGTACCCACCACAGTTTCTGGCTGTTTGTATTTATTTGCATACTGTTTTTCTCTCCAACGGGAATGTTAAGATTGTGTTTGTTTCGCTTATCATTGCATACTCTATAATTAGGTCCTCAGGTATTTTTGCGAGTTGTTTTAGTAAATATTTTTTAAAACTCATAATAAGTAGAGCATTTTTATGATCTTTTGATTAGAATCTTGTATAGAGCACACTTAATAATTTGCATTTTTCTCACCCGTCCTTCTGCTCTCATCCTTGTGCCCCCTTGGTTGAGAACATCTCTTCCTGCCCCAGCCTCTGCTGTGCCGTTTCATCCTCAGTGCCCCGACCAGAATAGGCTGCCTTTCCAAAGGTGGGGTTCCGTCAGTGGCACTTTTCCTGACAACTCGGGGCCCTCATGAAGCCAGGTGTTTATCTGCTGCTCTAGACTGCGATCCCTTGGATGTCAGAGACTTGCCTTTGAAGACATGGAGTATAGTGTCTTAAGGTCACATTTAACAACTAATTACTGAATTAAATTGAACTGCTTTAAGTGGAATGAAAATATACACTCTTGATACCGTGTTTAAAACTGTTCTCAGCAACCAGCTTAATTTTTGTCAAATCTCATACCAACCTAGGAATCAGGCCTCACGAATCAGGAAGTCTGGTTCCTACAATGTCGTCAGGGTACACACATTATCATGATTAAGAAAGAAAATCTAGCGTCTGTCTTTCGCTTTCTTCAGAACAACAGCAGCATGTTTCTGTTAGGGCTTCGTCGCCCATCCCTGTGGCCCTTAGGATCATGCTGCTTTCTGGAAAGAGTGTTTCCTGTGGATGTTTATTTTTTTAAATTTTTATTCATTTATTTATTGTTTTTTTTTTTGAATTATTATTAAAACGTTATTCCGTTCTACGACACTGCAATGGCCCTGCCACACATCGACATGAATCAGCCACAGGTGCACACAACCTCCCAAAGCCGAAGCCCCCCCACCACCTCCCACCCCACACCATCTCCCCGGATCATCCCGTACACCGGCCCCAAGCATCCTGCATCCTGCATTGAACATAGACTGGCGCTTCATTTCTTATATGATAGTATACATGTTTCAGTGCCATTCTCCCAAATCATCCCACCCTCTCCCTCTCCCTCAGAAGCCAAAAGTCCGTTCTATACCTCTGTGTCTCTTATGTTGTCTCATTTACAGGGTCCTCATTACTGTCTTTCTAAATTCCATATATATGTGTCAGTATACTGTATTGGTGTTTTTCTTTCTGGCTTACTTCACTCTGTATAATCGGCTCCAGTTTCATCCACCTCATTAGAACTGAGTCAAATTTATTCTTTTTAAGGGCTGAGTAATACTCCATTGTGTATATGTACCACTGCTTTCTTATCCATTCGTCTGCTGATGGACATCTAGGTTGTTTCCATGTCCTGGCTATTATAAACATTGCTGCAATGAACATTGGGGTACACGTGTCTCTTTCAATTCTGGTTTCCTCAGTGTGTATGCCCAGCAGTGGGATTGCTGGGTCATAAGGCAGCTCTATTTGCAGTTTTTTAAGGAATCTCCACACTGTTCTCCATAGTGGCTGTACTAGTTTGCATTCCCACCAACAGTGTAAGAGGGTTCCCTTTTCTCCACATCCTCTCCAGCATTTATTGTTTGTAGATTTTTGGATTGCAGCCATTCTGACTGGTGTGAGATGGTACCTCATTGTGGTCTTGATTTGCATTTCTCTGATAATGAGTGATGTTGAGCATCTTTTCATGTGTTTGTTAGCCATCTGTAAGTCTTCTTTGGAGAAATGCCTTTTTAGTTCTTTGGCCCATTTTTTGATTGGATCGTTTATTTTTCTGTAGTTGAGCTGCATAAGTTGCTTGTATATATACAAAGAGCTCGTATTATTTCTGCCTAAGGTTAATGTGCTGGATGAGCCATCTAAGGAAGTTCAGTTAGTCCAACTTAACGAAGCCGATGTCCTCCGCATACTGGCGGAAGCACTGGCGGCGTATGTTGAGGCCGTATTTCCGGATCAGACCGTGCCGGTTTGAGCAGACCCGGCAAGAGCGAGAACCCTGGCCGAATTTTCTCGAATGGCTCCAGTAGAACTGCTGGTGACCCATGCTGCTTTCTCGGCTGCAACGAGGTAAAAGGCTCCTGTGGATTTTTATACTGATTCCTTAGGGGGCTCCTTGCCAGCTGAGTATAATCCAGAAGGGAAGAGTCTTAGGACTCTGAACATACATACACGCACCTCCTCCTTTAGAGACACAGACTTTGCTCTGGGCTATTGATAAATCTTTTACAGATTCAGAATCTGTGCTGAAACCAAGCCCTCGTTGCCCTGAGTCCAGTTCAGACGCTGTGACAAGTAGAGTTAGGGACCTTATTTGTTGACTGTCTTGTTGCAGACTCAGATTACACTAGTACGCTCGATTGGCTGTCCCTGAACTCAGAGGCCTTCCTTTATTCACAGCAGCTTCTGGAATCTCCACTGTGGTCTTGCCAAGCAGCCCGGGACTGTTATTATCCTCACGTTCTAGACGAGGGCACCGGGAGTCACTGAAGCTTAGTGGTCTATGCTCAGAGTCACCAGGTTACTCAAGCAGCGGTCAGCTGGAGTGTGAGGGAATTTTAGACGTGGTCTGGCCGGGGGAAGCTTTCCAGCCAGACAGCATCTGAAGCGGTGCTGCTCTTCTGAGATTTCTGAGCTCAACCTTTGGGCAGTCCATTTAGATTATCTGCAGAGGCCGTGGAAGTATTTGGAAGAGTCTGCATGAAGAGTCTCAGCCGCAGCCCTATAAGGGAAAATATGCGAGAGCTCTGCTGAGCGCTGGCCCCGTGGCTGCGTGGAGCCCGTTCTGTCCCCGCCGAGTCCCCCGCCCGTTCTCCTGCGGTGGCAGTACAGCCAGCCTCGGCAGAGCGGACCCGACCAGGTGATGGCGAGACTGCCTGAGAAGACGCGCTTGCCAGAGCCGTCCGTGCCCTGCTTTCGATGGGCTTGTTCTAAGCCCACAGGAGGTGTAGTCGCTGACTGTGAGAAGGCAATCCGTGGTATTTTTCTCTGCGACTTTCTCTTCAGATCTTAGGAGTTTTGTCTGTTATCTGGAAACGAGCAAGTGAATTAATCCACCAAACACGTATCGAGGGCCCTGCGTTGTTCTAGCTCCCTTGTCAGGCGTGTGTCAGCATTCTAGGTACAGAGAGAGCTCACACGTGGTCCCCGACTTCAGCCTGCCTCGTGCCGGGTGAAGACAGAGACGGATCACCTGTGGGTACAGCATAAGGTGGGGAAAGCTCGCAGTGCGTGTGGGCTGGGGTCTCCAAGGGTAGATAGGTAAGAGGTGGCTGGGAAAAGGGGTGTGCAGGGGAGGAGACGGGACACCCAGGGTTCAGGCGCAGCGCAGCAGCGTGAGCCGAGGTCCAGGGCAAAAGCAGGCCTGGTTTATGTGGGAAGTGAGTCATTCAGAAGAGCTGTGGGTTGGGGGTGGGGAGAGCCGAGTCTGGAAAAATCAGCGGGGGCTAGTTCAGATTCTGCTACAAGGTCAGAAGTCATTGAAAAGAATGTAGGGGGCCGTTTTCCGAGGCGCCTCTGGTGTCGCCCAGTGGTTCTTAGTGAGGGGGGTGAGGTGGGCCTTTGTGAAACCAGTGCTCCAGGGTCCCGACCGTGGACCCAGCCCCTGGAGACAGTCTCCGTAAAGGGCAGGTGCACAGCTGGCCAGGAATTCTCAGCTGCGCCCCCCTTCCCCCCAGGAGTTTATGGGATGTCTGTATGAGTTCTGTGCAGGCCGGGAGAGGAGATGAGGTCCCTAATTCGGTCCTTACCCTGGGGGCCCAGACTTTTATTTTCTTACAGGCTCATCAGCCGGTCTTTCTTCTACATCTGATTTTGAGTCATAGAAATTTTTTTCCCACACCAAGGTTAGAAAGGAATTCATTTGCTATTTTTTTCTGGGACTTGAATGGTTTCATTTTTCATAGTTAGATTCTGAAGTGTCTTTAGCCTTTTTTCTTATGTCTGATGTAAGTATTTAATTTTATCTTTTTTTTTCCCCCAAATGGCTACTAGTTGTCTTGACACCAGTTTTTAAGAGGTCCATCTTTCCCCACTGATTTGAGATACTGTCTTTATCACAGGCTGTATGTCTATGTAGCCTGTGACACATAGGCAATCCTATGGGTCTGTTCTTGGACCTTCTGTTCCATACTATGTATCTTATTGGGAATTTGTGTATCAGTATAACACCATTTAAATGATAGCACTTTCCTGTTCTGCTTTAGCAGAGGATGTGGCTGGCCCCCTTCATTGTCTTAGACATCTCTTATTTTTCCGTATAAATCTTAGAATCGATTGGCCTAGTTTGAGACACAAAACAAAAGAACATTTCTTACGTGTGTATTGGGCTTGCATTAAATTTACCTGATAACTTGGAGTGAAGTGACATCTTTCTGATGTTAAGTTTTCTGTCCAAAGGCAAGGGCGCTTCCTGTTTGCTCAGGTTACTCCTTTGTCTTTCAGAAGTGCTTTGACATTTTCCTCCTGTCAGTTTTACACGAGGTAAACTAAGCATTTTGTGTTTTAAGTCACCTTTTAAAGTGGGATTTTCTCTTCTATTTATATCCTGTTGTTTGGTATAAAATATTAGTGTTGATCACTCAGTGTGTCCGACTCTGCAACCCCATGCCTGTAGCCCGCCAGGCTCCTCTGTCCGTGGGGGTTCTCCAGGCAAGAGCACTGGAGTGGGCTGCCATCCCCTTCTCCAGGGGGCCTCCCGACCCAGAGACTGAGCCCGGCCTCCTGCGCTGCGGGCGGCGCTCTGTAAAAGCAGCAGTCTCGGTATGCCCTGCCTCATTAGCACGTTCCGGTCCCAGTCTCACCGTTTCTCATGGGTTCCCTCCGTTTTCTAGGTATGCTTCCATATCAGCTGTGCACAGAGATAATTTTATTCCTTTCCATTCCTAAGTTTCTGATTGCATTGACGAATACTTCCAATGCAGTGTTAAAAGCGGTAGAAGAAATGGGCTTCCCTGACTTGTTTGTGACCTTACTGGGGATGTCCGGAGTGTCTCTTCATTAAGGAAGATGTCATTTTTGTTGTGTGTTGATGTCTTGGTCTGTTTGGGCTGCTGGAACAAAATACCACACACAAGGCGGCTTACAGACGACAGAAATGAGTTTCTTGTGGATCTGGAGGCTGGATGGTCAAGGCCCAGGTGCCTGCCTGCTCAGATCCTGATGAAGGGCTTCGTCTCGGCTGCAGATGGCTGACTTTTCACTGTGACCTCATGTGGTACAAGGGGCAAGAGCGCTTTCTTGAGTCTCTTTTGTAAGGTCAGTTATCCTGTTTGTGGGGGCTCCAACCACAGAACCCGATAACCTCCCAAAGGCCCTGCCTCCTAATACCATCGCATGGGGGGTTAGGTTTCAACAGAATTGGAAAGGGGGACACAAGCATTCAGCCTAGGACAGTTAGTGCATATATTTTATCAAACTCAAGGGGTATGTATCAATTCCTATTTTATTGGCTTAAGTCAGGAATGGGCATTGAGTTTTCTTGAAGCCGTTGTCCTCCTCTGTGGGGAGGACCATCGGGCCTTCTCATTGGCTCTGTTGGTGTGTGAGTGGCATCAAGAGCACCTCTAGCCTGGAGCCGCCCTTGCGTTCCGGGAGCGGATTTCTTCTGGCCATGTGTGCTACTCAGGTGCTGTGCTGCTTTCTGTCTGCTAATATTTTATTGAGGAGTTTTGCATCGATATTTATAAGTAAGCTTGGCCTTTGGTTTTCTTTTTGGTGCTATCTGCATCAGGTTTAGGCATCATTTTTATACCTGCTCCTAAAAAAAAGAGAGGGTTGGAAAATTGTTTATCTGTTTCTATCCTTTGGAAAAATGTATATAGTAATCTTGATAGTTAAGCCTGGTATAATTCCCCTGTAAAACCATCTGGGTCTTGTGCTGTTTTGTGAGGCTGCTGCTGCTGCTGCTGCTAAGTTGCTTCAGTCATGTCTGACTCTGTGCGACCCCATAGACGGCAGCCCACCAGGCTCCCCCGTCCCTGGGATTCTCCAGGCAAGAACACTGGAGTGGGTTGCCATTTCCTTCTCCAATACATGAAAGTGAAAAGTGAAAGTGAAGTCGCTCAGTCGTGTCTGACTCTTAGCGACCCCATAGACGGCAGCCCACCAGGCTCCTCTGTCCATGGAATTTTCCAGGCAAGAATGCTGGAGTGGGGTGCCATTGAGCTAGTTCTTTGTTAACTTTCTTTGCTTCCTCTATGGAAATTGGCCTGTGTAAGGTTTCTGTAACGATTGGTAAGTTTTGTTCTTTCCTGTGAAATCGTCTATTTCACTTATTTCAGATGCATTTGCATGTGTTCCCAGTAGTCTTTCAAGGCTTTCCTTATACTGTGTGCAGGTATTTAAGGACTTGCTAGTTTGAGAAGATAACGAAGCTATGGGTTGTGTCCTCTTGAAGTGTTCATGGATCCCAAGGCTTAAAGTGAAGTTCTAATAACATGAGCATATGCTATAAAAACAGTAACAGCTACCATTTGTGAAATGCCTGCCTCTGTGTGGGTATCAGCTCATTTCATCCTCATTACAATCCTGGGATACATCATAATCATCTCATTTTAAGGATGACATAATTTGGGCGAGTTACCCACTTTTCAAACACAGAAATAGACTTGCAGACATAGAAGACAAACTTATGGCTACCAAAGGGGAAAGGGAGGGAGGAGGACAAATTAGTAGCTGAGGATTAAAATGTGACACCACTGTATATAGAGTAGGTGCCTGATCAGGACCTGCCGTGCCGCACAGGGGCTGCCTCAGTACCCCACAGCACACCACAGTGCAGAGAACCCAAACAGGACCCGCGCACAAATCCATGCCGCACAGGAGCTGCCTCAGTACCCCACAGCACACCACAGTGCAGAGAACCCAAACAGGACCCACGCACGAATCCATGCCACACAGGGGGCTGTACTCACTATCCCACAGCACACCATAATGGAGAGAACCCAAACAGGACCCACGCATGAATCCATGCCACACAGGGGGCTGTACTCACTATCCCACAGCACACCACAGTGCAGAGAACCCAAACAGGACCCACGCACATGTGCACCTGACCAGGCTGCTGAGGCTGCCGCACTGTGAGCCACCATTTCAGTAAACTCTCTTCCTTTTATTTCATGGCCATCGCTGCTCAGCAGCCAGGGTCACCTCCGAAGGTCGTCCACGGCATGAGCATGGTGGAATAGTTGAAGCAGGGCATTTGGAGTCAGAGCTGCGTATTTATCTGTTTCTATCCTTTGGAAAAATGTATATAGTAATCTTGATAGTTAAGCTCTGGTATAATTCCCCTGTAAAACCATCTGGGTCTTGTGCTGTTTTGTGAGGCTGCTGCTGCTGCTGCTGCTAAGTTGCTTCAGTCATGTCTGACTCTGTGCGACCCCATAGACGGCAGCCCACCAGGCTCCCCCGTCCCTGGGATTCTCCAGGCAAGAACACTGGAGTGGGTTGCCATTTCCTTCTCCAATACATGAAAGTGAAAAGTGAAAGTGAAGTCGCTCAGTCGTGTCTGACTCTTAGCGACCCCATAGACGGCAGCCCACCAGGCTCCTCTGTCCATGGAATTTTCCAGGCAAGAATGCTGGAGTGGGGTGCCATTGAGCTAGTTCTTTGTTAACTTTCTTTGCTTCCTCTATGGAAATTGGCCTGTGTAAGGTTTCTGTAACGATTGGTAAGTTTTGTTCTTTCCTGTGAAATCGTCTATTTCACTTATTTCAGATGCATTTGCATGTGTTCCCAGTAGTCTTTCAAGGCTTTCCTTATACTGTGTGCAGGTATTTAAGGACTTGCTAGTTTGAGAAGATAACGAAGCTATGGGTTGTGTCCTCTTGAAGTGTTCATGGATCCCAAGGCTTAAAGTGAAGTTCTAATAACATGAGCATATGCTATAAAAACAGTAACAGCTACCATTTGTGAAATGCCTGCCTCTGTGTGGGTATCAGCTCATTTCATCCTCATTACAATCCTGGGATACATCATAATCATCTCATTTTAAGGATGACATAATTTGGGCGAGTTACCCACTTTTCAAACACAGAAATAGACTTGCAGACATAGAAGACAAACTTATGGCTACCAAAGGGGAAAGGGAGGGAGGAGGACAAATTAGTAGCTGAGGATTAAAATGTGACACCACTGTATATAGAGTAGGTGCCTGATCAGGACCTGCCGTGCCGCACAGGGGCTGCCTCAGTACCCCACAGCACACCACAGTGCAGAGAACCCAAACAGGACCCGCGCACAAATCCATGCCGCACAGGAGCTGCCTCAGTACCCCACAGCACACCACAGTGCAGAGAACCCAAACAGGACCCACGCACGAATCCATGCCACACAGGGGGCTGTACTCACTATCCCACAGCACACCATAATGGAGAGAACCCAAACAGGACCCACGCATGAATCCATGCCACACAGGGGGCTGTACTCACTATCCCACAGCACACCACAGTGCAGAGAACCCAAACAGGACCCACGCACATGTGCACCTGACCAGGCTGCTGAGGCTGCCGCACTGTGAGCCACCATTTCAGTAAACTCTCTTCCTTTTATTTCATGGCCATCGCTGCTCAGCAGCCAGGGTCACCTCCGAAGGTCGTCCAGGCATGGGGCATTTGGAGTCAGAGCTGCGTTCAGACTTGTCCCGCTCCATTCCCGCTGTGTGGCTGTTACATATTGTTACCTGGAGGAGGGGCTCAGACACTTATTTGCTTCATAACCGTAGGCCGCCTCTGAGCCTCAGTTTCTTCAGCTATGAAGTGGGGTGAGGCCAGTTTCCACCCCTGGGATTGTGGGCAGCCTGCGTGAAGCCCTGCAGGTAACGGCAGAACAGTGTCCTGCGCCTGTGGCTGCCTTGTTGGGGAACAAATGCGCCCTGGGCTCTGGTCCCCCGTCTGCGGGGCCGGGTGAGTCTTCACAGCACTATAGTGAGAACTGACATGGCCCACGTGGATGCCGAGAACAATGCCTCTCACTGGACAGCTTCTCAGAAAGCGCTCCTCCCCCGCTGTGTCAGCCACTCGCCCATCAGCGACTCTTTCCCGCTTCCTCCATGGCCTGTGCTGCTCGGCACAGGTGCTGGGAGACAAGCAGAGCGTACAGCCTGCTCCTAACCAGCCGACTCCCTATTTTGAGGACAAAACAAACCTTAAGGTCAGTCAGCGCCTGGTTATTGGCGCAGCTGGTAAGAGAGGAAAGAATTTAGTGACTTGGGAGGGTGTGAGTTGAGAGGAGCTTACTGGGGATGTTGAATTAGAGAAGGCTAGGGGAGAGGGGGTTTGAAGGGCCTATTAAGGGTACATGTGGTTTGTTCAGTCTGTGGGGGATCCTAGATATGCGGAAGTTTTCTAACGGCGTCGAGTCTCTAATCTGGGAATGTTTTGCGTTCTGAGGTGCAGAAAAGAACTTTGCTTTGGGAATCTTTTGGATGCGGTTTCAGGTGAAAAGAAAACCACACGTAGCTTAGTAAACAATGAACGAAAATTCACGAGAAGGACGCAGGCGTCTCAGGCGATTCACGTGCAGCCCAGGCTCACAGGCAACTGGAAGATGCCAGGACGGTCTCGAGAATCCGCCCTGCACCCCGTCTGCCTGGCGCGTCCTCTCTCTCGCCTCTGAGTGTCTGCACGTCCTCCTGAGGATGTCCCTTCCTTCCTTCTCCCTCTGTCGATGGCTTTCGCTCCCCGGCACGTATGCTCCTAAGCACGGCAGCGCCGTAGCTCCTGAGTTCACACATCTTCAGTTCAAGAGGTCGCAACTGGCTAAGAGTTCCTAGTCCCAGGCGAGATGCACAGAGGGAAGACTGACCAGCGTGAGCTAGGGTGGTCCAGCTATGATGACCTGGGAGCAGGGCTGGGGGCTGGTCTGCTGGGCCCGGTGGTGTGGATGCTGTTCAGGGTGCAGCTTGTAGTTGAGGGTGCTGTTCTCTGCAGGGCATGGACTGGGCAGGATCCCAGTGGTGATTCCAGGAAACCCCCAGCCCCGCAGTGGATCCCCGAGTGGAGCTCTGTGAAAGCAACACAGGGAGATGGGTTAGGGCAGGCGCTGCATTTAGTCCTCCAGATATTTTGATGCTGCTAGACGAAACCCCAGGAAGAATTGCTGGATAAAGATGATTCGGCAAATGCGAGAGAGGCATTTTTGATAAAGGAGTATACAGATGGTGATGAAGAGTGGGTACTGCAAGCGTAACGTAGATCCATAAACATTTTTAACATTTTTTGCTTATAGCTATTGGCAGCCCTTCAATTTCTGGGCAAGGTTAATTTTGTTTGTATTGTGGTAAAATAAACAGATACTTTGCCTACCTAATGTGAAGAGCTGACTCAACGGAAAAGACCCTGATGCTGGGAAAGATTGAGGGCAGGAGGAGAAGGGGACGACAGAGGATGAGATGGCTGGATGGCATCACCGACTCACTGGACATGGGTCTGAGCAAGCTCCAGGAGATAGTGATGGACAGGGAGGCCTGGCGTGCTGCAGTCCATGGGGCTGCAAAGAGCTGGACACGACTGAGTGACGGAACAACGCGTGTAACATACCTGTTCCCATTCTAAGCCTTTCTGAGTGTGTAGTTCAGTGTCACTACACGCATTCACGACGGTGTGACCCTGAGCACCGTCCGTCACCAGAACTTTCGTCTTGCCCACCTGCAGCTCTGTCTCCATCAACCCTGACCCTCCCTCCCCTCCCCAGCGCCTGGTACCCCCTGTTTCACTGTCTCTTTGAGTTCTGGGCTTGTGGTAAAGAACCCGCCTACAGTGTAGGAGACACAGGAGACCAGGTTCGATCGCTGGGCAGGGAAGATCCCCCGGAGGAGGGCATGGCAACACACTTCAGTGTTCTTTCCTGGGAAATCCCATGGACCAAGGAGCCTGGCGGGCCACGGTCCATGGGGTCACAAAAACGTCGGACACGACTTAGCAACCAAACGACAGCATGAGTCTGGCAGCTCTGGGGGCCTCACGGGAGCGGGGCCACGCAGGGCTTGTCCTTCCGTGGCCGGCGTCTCTCTCCTGGCATCGTTTCCTCAGAGCTCCCCAGGGCGTGGCGTGTGTCAGACTTCCCTTTCTTTTTCAGGCTGAATCACTTATCACTGTAAGAATGGATTTTTATTTTTCCACTCACCCACTGATGGACTTTGGAGTTGTTTCCACATATTTGGCTATTACGATTAATACCAGCAGCCCTTCGTTTCTGAAGTAAAGATGAGATTGTTTTCTACTTAGAATCATCAGGAAATTGTCTTCCTGATGAAAAAGACCTTAAAGATTGGCTTCTTCCAGCCTCTTCATTTCATGGAGGGGAAATCAGGAAAAGGGAGCCACTGAGCACACACCTTGCCTGCTCTGAACTCGTTTGCCGTTTCTCTGCCCACTTGTCTAAAATTATGGGAACTTTGGTAGCTATGAAAAGAGTGGCCCCAGTTAGGATCTTTTTTTCTGGAGGATGTTGTAGACTTCAGCAGATTTGGGGAGAATCCCATTGACCAGTGGTTCTTGAACTTTTTTGCTTAGGACTTTTCGGTTTCAAAATATATGTAGAGAATCCCAAAGAGCTTTTTTTTATTGGTGTGATTATATCTGTGGATATTTATCATACTAGAACTTAAGTCTGGAAGATCTTTGAGATACTTATTAATATATTTATGCAAAGTAACTGCATTTGCCAGTGTGATACAGTGTGTGAGAGAGCGGCATTGTTTACGTTTCTGTGAGCATCTTCAGTATCTGGCTTAATGGAAGAAAGCTGGACTCTTGTCTGCCTCTGTATTTTGATCGTTATGAACCACTGTTTTGGTGGAGTACATAAAGATAGTCTGGCCTCACACAGATATGTGCTCGGAAAACTGCAGAATATTTTAGTACCTTTCCAGAAAATTGTGGATATTCTTTGGCCCTGCACTGAGACTCAGCAAGTGGTAGCTTCTCAGCGTTAGCGGCCGTATGGACTCTGGCGCTCTATCAGAGAGCACTTCCTCTCAGTTACTGCCGTTCAGTTGCTAAGTCGTGTCCGACTGCTTGCGACCCCATGGGCTGCAGCCCGCCAGGCTTCCCTGTCCTTCACCATCTCCTGGAGTTTGCTCAGACTGATGTCCACTGAGTCGGTGACGTTTTCTCTGTTACATGAGGATATTTCAGCTCACTCTGCGCCTTACTTGGATCTTTACCCACATGTGATTTCATGACACGATGGTTTCCTGAGTGGTGTAGATCTTCCGAATGTGGACACACTGCCTTACACACCAGGAGATCGCGTTCCCTGGTGTCATTCCTGATCTCACTGGAAAAGTCTGTTGGGAAGCCGTCATGCTCCTGGTGGTGGATGCCTGTGTTTGAAATTCTTATTTTCACCTGGAAGCGCAAATTGTATCCTTGGCAACAAATGCTGTCATTGTTTACCTGGACGTGACGAGGTTTATTCATTTTTGAGCAAAAGTCGGTCACGTTCTCGGGTCTGGGTAACTGCGGTTCGTCTCATTTCTTTTTCGGGGCATTTTTGAGGAGAAGTCAGTCACGTTCTCGGATCTGGGTAACTGTGGTTCGTCTCATTTCTTTTTCGGGGCTGCACGACAGCAGTGGCCCTGTGTAACTCACGGCTCAGACGCTTGTCCCTGCGTTCTTCCTGCTTCACCGCACAGCATGTTAAAAAGGTTTCCTCCAGGGCTGAGATCTAATAACAGCAATGATTTTTACTGCTCCATCAAAGGCGCTCTTAAGTGAAAGCAGCATTCTGTAAATTGTGTTCACTTTTACTGCTAGTGTGTGAGTGAAGAATATGGGCCGAGAGTCCAGTTGGGAGTCACTGCTTTGATCTGCACCAAGTGCCGACAGCTTAACCTCCCTTTCATTTGCGCCGTTAGTGCAGGAGATGGTGAATGATGACACAGTGTTGTGAAAAGAGTTTGAGCTCGCGGATGCCCTGAAAGAACGTTGGTGTCTCTTGGAGGTTCACATCGCGGGGTGAAGCTTGCTAACGTCAGCCCTGTGGTCCAGTCCTGTGGGAGCCGGAGGGAGAATCTGCTTTAATCCTAGAAAAATAAAGGCACGGCGGGAGTCCGGACTTGAGCTGACATCGCGGTCCTCCCTGGCACCCTTGTTGCAACTGGAAATGCCCTCAGCCTTCCTGGGGAGGGAGCCAGCCCTTCAGAAGCACAGGGTTGGAGGCTGAGTTTCTGAAACCACGTCCTAGTGGTTATCTGAAAACTATTTGGCATTTTAAACTCCCGCCTATCCTTCTGGACACTGAAATTTAATATCATGCAGTTAACACCAAATGACGGTGTCAGGCTCTCGAGTCGCGTCTCCGTCTGTTGGCAGGGTGGCGTTGGAGCTCCTCCCGGCCGAATACCGTCGCCTCAGAGCAGGGAGCGACCGAGGAGCACATCAGTTTAGAAGACAATGCATGAGTCTCTGAGATGACCTGTGTTCAGCTCGTTTGTTTTTCATGCTGGAAAACCAGAGTCATCCGTCAGGCTAAACACAAAGTGCTTTGAGTAAAGCTCTGCACTCGTATTTTGACATTTGCAAATTGACTGGTCTCACGGTACCCTTCTCTCCTCTCCTTTATTTTCAGCAATGGAAGAATTAATAGTTGAACTTCGTCTCTTTCTTGAACTCCTGGACCACGAGTATCTCACCTCAACTGTCAGGGAGAAA
Source organism: Madoqua kirkii (assembly GCA_006408675.1). Taxonomy (NCBI): domain Eukaryota; kingdom Metazoa; phylum Chordata; class Mammalia; order Artiodactyla; family Bovidae; genus Madoqua; species Madoqua kirkii. The sequence continues at coordinate 30,644 of SJYC01116163.1, forward strand.
AAGGCGGTCATCACAGACATCCTGCTGAGGATACAGTCGTCCGCAGGTGCGTCCTCTCAGACTTCAGTCTTTCTGCTTCCCGCCTCCTTTGGCCTCAGGTGCTAAGTCGCTTCAGTTGTGACCGACTCTTTTGCGACCCCGTGGACTGTTACCCACCAGGCTCCTCTGTCCGTGGAATTTCCCACGCAGGATACTGGAGTGGTTGTCATTTACTTCTCCAGGGGATCTTCCCAACCCAGGGATCAAACCCTGGTCTCCTATGTCTCCTGCACTGACAGGCGGGTTTTTTTTACCACTAGTAACGCCTTTTTGCCTCTAAGCCATCTTTAGTTCTCATCTTTCTAGAACACATTCATGAGTGAATTTATTTACTCCTCAGGTTGTCATCAAAGGCCTTACTATGTGAGTCTCTGGGTTTGGAAAGATAAAGCCTTTAAGGAGTTAATGGAATAGTGGGTTCACTGGGAGGGGTGTCCCTAAAATCACCCCACTTTGGGAGGTTTGTTAGGACTCAGCATGGAGTTGTATTTTCTCATGGCTGGGATTCATCACAGAGGTTGTAAGGGCACCCAGACAGGCTATAAAGGAAAAAGACTCCGGCCGAGTCTGGAGGGCTCCACGCACAGGCTTCCTCATGTTCCTCCTCCCGTGAGGCTCACACTGTCTCCTCAGCGACAAAAATGCAGCTGCCCGTGTGTCATGCTTCTGTTCCAGGAAGCTCACTGGAGACTCAGCGCCTAAGGACTTTCCTGGGGCTGGCCACATAGGCACCCTCTGCCTGGCACATACCCAAATCCCAGACTCACAGGAGAGGTTTGTTGGGTTCCCTGGAGGAACAGAACCCATGGAGCTACAGAGTGAGATTGAAAGGAGACCTGTGATAGGGATTGGCTTGTGTGGCCTCAGAGGCTGAGCAGTGACACGATGGGATTGGCTCGCGTGGCCTCAGAGGCTGAGCAGGGACACGGAGGTCCGAGAAGGGGCGGTGGGGTCAGGGAGGGTTGCTGTCGGTGTGCGTCCTGATCAGAGAACCAGGAGCACCAGTGTCTGAAGGCAGGAGAAGACGGAAGACTTGGCTTCAGCCCAGAGGGTGTGTCCACCCTTCCTCGGCCTTTCTGTTGTGTTCAGATTCTCAGCACACTGGAGGATGTTCACTCACATCAGGAGGACCATCCTCTTTGCTCAGTTCTCCAACTCAAATGCTCATCTCCCCAGAAACATTCTCACAGAAGCATCCAGAGAAAATGTTCTGCCAGCTCTCTGAGCACCCCTGAGCCCAGTCAGGTTGGCACACAAAATTAGCCATTGCAGCAGGTGGTTTGGCATCGATCGTGCTGTTTTCTCAGGTAGTCTAGGCACCAACGTTAGACCAACCTTATCAATTAAGCAGTGTTGGAAACGCTTCTGAAATTCACGCTTCTGAAGTTCCCCAATGCCAGCCAAGGGCACAGCCTTGCCCGCAGGCCCTGGTAAAGACAGCAGGGTCAGGCCTGTTGTATCCTCCTCTTTGGTGCACGGTGGGTAAGACAGAGTAGCGGAGAGAGAGCATCAGTGTTAGGAGAGCACCCAAGAGGCGGATGCCCCCAGACCCGCTTAGCGAGAGAGAGTGAGTGGAGTAGGGCTGGGGGCAGTTCCTGGGGGATGCGGGGCTAGAATCTTGAAGGCAGCAGACACCTGGGTGAGATGTAGAGGTTTACTGTAAACAGCTTCACGGAGATGTGATTCCCATGCCATGCACTTCAGCCGTCTAGATGTGCAGTTGTTTGGTTTTTAGTATGCACAACCATGATTTAACAAAGTTAGACTGGCATTCCAGAAAGTTCTGCCGGCCAGTCTGGGCCGTGGGTTCGAAGATGTGGTAGCAGGTGGAACGAGAGCTGCCTGAGTCCCTGAGATCAAAGTGCAGGATGAGGGTGGTGTTTTGGGGTCAGTCAGACTGAAAGAACCAGCAGGATGGGGAGAGCGTGCTCGTGCCCAGTCGTGCTCGACTCTTTGTGACCCATGGACCGCATGGCCCGCCAGGCTCCTCCGTCCATGGGTTTTCCAGGCAAGAGCACTGGAGTGGATTGCCACTCCCTCCTGCAGGGGATCCTCCTGACGCAGGGGTCCTGCGTTTGCAGGTGGACTCTTTGCCTCTGAGACAGACAAAAGTAGGGATGGAAGCTCGCCTCTGAGCGATGCTGCTGCTCCCTCTCCAGGCCCTTTCACGCTACCTGTGATTGCCCATGGATGGAGCCCAGGCCCCTCTGAGCGATGCTGCTGCTCCCTGTCCGGGCCCTTTCACGCTACCTGTGATTGCCCATGGATGGAGCCCAGGCCCCTCTGAGCGATGCTGCTGCTCCCTGTCCGGGCCCTTTCACGCTACCTGTGATTGCCCATGGATGGAGCCCAGGCCCCTCTGAGCGATGCTGCTGCTCCCTGTCCGGGCCCTTTCACGCTACCTGTGATTGCCCATGGATGGAGCCCAGGCCCCTCTGAGCGATGCTGCTGCTCCCTGTCCGGGCCCTTTCACGCTACCTGTGATTGCCCATGGATGGAGCCCAGGCCCCTCTGAGCGATGCTGCTGCTCCCTGTCCGGGCCCTTTCACGCTACCTGTGATTGCCCATGGATGGAGCCCAGGCCCCTCTGAGCGATGCTGCTGCTCCCTGTCCGGGCCCTTTCACGCTACCTGTGATTGCCCATGGATGGAGCCCAGGCCCCTCTGAGCGATGCTGCTGCTCCCTGTCCGGGCCCTTTCACGCTACCTGTGATTGCCCATGGATGGAGCCCAGGCCCCTCTGAGCGATGCTGCTGCTCCCTGTCCGGGCCCTTTCACGCTACCTGTGATTGCCCATGGATGGAGCCCAGGCCCCTCTGAGCGATGCTGCTGCTCCCTGTCCGGGCCCTTTCACGCTACCTGTGATTGCCCATGGATGGAGCCCAGGCCCCTCTGAGCGATGCTGCTGCTCCCTGTCCGGGCCCTTTCACGCTACCTGTGATTGCCCATGGATGGAGCCCAGGCCCCTCTGAGCGATGCTGCTGCTCCCTGTCCGGGCCCTTTCACGCTACCTGTGATTGCCCATGGATGGAGCCCAGGCCCCTCTGAGCGATGCTGCTGCTCCCTGTCCGGGCCCTTTCACACTACCTGTGATTGCCCATGGATGAAGCCCAGGCCCCTCAGGCTGCCTATGAGGCCCGTTATGACATGTGGTATTCCTGGGTTGGAAAGATCCACTGGAGAAGGGATAGGCTACCCACTCCAGTATTCTTGGGCTTCCCTGGTGGCTCAGCTGGTAAAGAATCCGCCTGCAGCTCGAGAGACCTGGGTTCGATCCCTGGGTTGGGAAGATCCCCTGGAGAAGGGAAGGGTTGGGAAGATCCCCTGGAGAAGGGAAGGGCTACCCACTCTAGTATTCTGGCTTGGAGAATTCCATGGACTATATAGTCCATGGGGTCACAAAGAGTCAGACTTCCACTCACTTTCACACTTAGCAAAATCCCAGACTGGCAGGAAAGCAGGTTTGTTAATCAGAGGTCATCAGAGAAACAGAATCAGGGAGATTGAGCTGGGAGGGCCTGCTGTGCAGACCTGTGGGCTTGGCTTTCTGCCTCTGCCCATCACCAGTCTGTTGCCCTGAGCTAGTCACTTAATCTGTCAGTGCCCAGTCTCCACCCCTGTGGAAGAAAGGGGCAGTAGCATCTGCCTCAGAGGGATGCTGTGCAGATTGACAAGATGATATAGAACATTTCCAAAGAGCGCCTGGCACGCGGCAGGCATGAGTGCCTCTTGACTGCCATCTCCTGCTGTTGCTTTTGCTGGCAGAGGCAGCATTTCTCGCAGCCTCACGTCTTCTGTGTACACCTGGGTCGGTCACCTGGGACCACTGGGCTGAACCGGCCGCAGTTTGGGCCTCGGGCCTCTGGGGTTGCTGTCTGCTCTCCCTGGTTTCCCTTCCTCTCTTATTCTGCCCAGTGGGTTCCAACACCCTTCCCCTCCATGCTTTATTCTGGATGCTTTATACCTTCCTCACACTTTGCAATTCACTGACTCTCTCTTCAGCTCTTGATTCTGCTTAAAGCACATCTGCTGACTGTTTTGGCAGCAGGGTCTCCATTCACCTTTCACCTTTCTTCCTTCCCTTTTACTGTTTCCAGTCCTCTGCCAAGACTCTGGTCTTGGTTGTAGCTTCTGCAGGTTGGGGACTTTGTCTGTTCCCAGCCTGTGACATCCCCTTATACGTGATCATTGAGCAGTTATTTTTCTAGGTCTAGGAATTGAGCCCTTGCATGTAAGGTACACTGGGCCCAAATTAGTGCCTTCCTGTTCCCTGCTCCCCACGTCTCCTGAGAGTCGAGTATACATATGTTTGTCTTCCCAACTTGCATATGCTGGCCTGAAGGTATGAGAGTCTATCAGTCTTGTCAGCAGTGAGCAAGTCTGCTAACAGCATGCACCCCCAGGAGGGTGCTCAGTGCAGACTCACTGATTCCCAGGGGAGCGTCTGCCCCCTTGGTACAGGTAAGCACTAGCTCGGGCAGAGGTTCAGGAGAGGCTGCTCTCCTTGAGAGACTCCGGCCTAGGGAAGGATGCCCACGCTGGTACCAGCTCCATCATTCTTCCTGTCCGTGTTCTGCTTAGGTGCTGTAACCTTTTTTTTTTTGGTCCAGTTGTAGATCTTTCACCTGTAGAATGAGGCAGAAGAATACTTACATTGCGGGACTGTTGTAAAGGATTAGAGAAAGTAAATATTTGTGATGTGTTCAGTGTGGGGTCAAGGAGGTGGCAGCTGTTCACAGCTTCCTCCTCTTCCTCATCCAGTTTAGTTCAGTTCAGTTGCTCAGTCATGTCCAACTCTTTGTGACCCCATGGACTGCAGCATGCCAGGCTTCCCTGTCCATCACCAGCTCCCAGAGCGTGCTTAAACTCATGTCCATTGAGTTACTGATGCCATCCAGCCATCTCATCCTCTGTCGTCCCTTTCTGCCCCTGCCCTCAGTCTTTCCCAGCATCAGGGTCTTTTCCACCGAGTCAGCTCTTTGCATCAGGCGGCCAGAGAGCTGGAGTTGCAGTGTCAGCATCAGTCCTCCCAATGAACACTCAGAACTGACGTCCTTCATATGGACAGGTTGGATCTCCTTGCCGTCCAAGGGACTCTCAAGGGTCTTCTCCAACACCACAGCTCAAAAGCATCAATTCTTGGGCGCTCAGCTTTCTTTATAGTCCAGCTCTCACATCGGTATGGGCTTCCTTCGTGGCTCAGCTGGTAAAGAATCTGCCTGCAATGTGGGAGACCTGGGTGGGGAAGATTCCCTGGAGAAAGGAATGGCTGCCCACTCCAGTATCCAGGGCTGGAGAATTCCATGGACCGTATAGTCCATGGGGTCACAAAGAGTTGGACACGACTGAGTGACTTTCACTTGTTTTCACATCCATACGTGACTACTGGAAAAATCACAGCTTTGACTAGACGGACCTTGTTGGTAAAGTAGCGTCTGTGCTTTCTAACGTGCTGTCTAGATTGGTCATAGCTTGTCCTCCAAGGAGCTGCCTTCCTCATCCTCATTTGTGCTTCTGGTGCAGGTTTTGAAGTGAAGGATCATGCCACGAAGCCGGAGACCCCCAGCAGCCTGCCAGCTCCTCCCCAGATGCCTTTGCCCGAGATCCCACAGCCGTGGCTGGTGAGTGCAAGACCCACCATTAACTTTGTCAGAGTCCACATGTACGCGTTAATATATAGTATCTGTTTTCCTCTTTCCGACTTAGTCACAGACCCTGAGTTCATCCAAGCCTCTGCAAATGACCCAATCTCATAAGTTTTTATGGCTGAGTAATATGCCGTGGTATCTACATACCACATTGGTACAGATGGTGTGATACATGAAGCAGAAATAGAGATGCAGTCTTGGAGAACAGGCGTATGGACAGCAAGAGGGAAGGGGGCTGGGTGAACTGCGAGGTTGGGATTGACATGTGCACACTGCCGCGTCCCTGCTTTAGAAGCAGGTAACTGATGAGAAGCTGCTGCACAGCACAGGGAACTCCACTCAGCGCTCTGTGGTCACCTAAAGCTGGAAAGAAATCCAGAAAAAGAGCGGCTCTATGCACATATAGCTGATTAACTTTGCTGCGCAATGGAAACTAACAGCATTGTAAAGCAAGTGTACTTCAGTAACAATGAAAAAAAGAAAAAAGAAAGTCCCACAGTCAATGGGGCTGAAGAGTCACCAGACACCTGGGTTATTCTTGGTTCCAGGGCAGGTGATAAAAGCCTGATTCTGCAAGAAAAGAGGCCTTGGTTTGCCCAGGGTGTGCTTGTGAGTGTGTTTTGGGGAACTAGCGACGGTTAAGTGGGAGGCTGCAGGTGTGGCCTTCCCATAGGAGGCTGCTGGGCCAGTGTGCACATTGCTGGAGCTACAGGTCCATGGAAATCTGTTCTTAAGTCAGATTAAAAAAAAAATCAGATAATTTATCAACAAAATATGGCAGTAGAACCTAGTGACATGCCCGTCTCTGCATTAGCTCTGAGTTTGAACACCTGTAGTCTGAGGCTTCAATATTCATTGTTATGCTTCTTTCTGGGATTAAATATCCTTTTTTTTTCCCTCCAGAAGAAAAATATGTACATAATCCAGGAATGTGTATTTTATTTGGTTTTCTGCATTCAGAATTTGTTTTGGAATTCTCTGGCTATTTTTGTGATCTGGGGATATTCATGTTTGCCATTTTTCATGGCCCACTCAGCTTTTTCTGCCTTTTGCTATTTTCTAATTTGCTTACTCAGGAAAATTAGGTTCTCATTCAAAATTAGAGCAGTATCAGTTACTTAGCAACTCTGTTCCTAGTGTTTGCTTTCTGTATGAATCATCTTATCATTTGTCCAGCCAGAGAAGAGCTGCAGGAAGTCAGGGTCACACTTGTTTGCTTTGTCCCTGCCTGGGTCCCAGCACAGGGCCAGTGTCCTGTGGGTGCTCCGTGATGATCACTGGAGAGGGGACCGAAGGAGCTCAGCACTCACTGGCTCCCTACCACATGTCACAGGGCACGCTGGCTCCTTTTCCACTTACAATTTCATTTACTCCTCACAACCTGACCTCAGGGAACCCTGCAACACCTCTGAACACGTGAACAGTGTGATATCCACTTTATAGAAAAGGAAATGTGGATCCACTGGCAGAGGGACAGCCCAAGGTTAGGAGGAAAGGCAAAAGCAAATTTTTATAACCTATTCTTTTGATTTCAAATCCAGCCTTTTCTCAACAATACTGTCAGTATTTGTGGAAGTGAGGCAGCAAAACCAACGTGAGCACTCACAAGCATTCACAGACGGGAGAAGGTTTTGCAGGAACCACGAGCCTGTTTCTGCACTGGATGCTGAGGGGGCAGCAGGGTCCAGGGTGCAGGGAGCGAGGCTGCCTGCTTCCAGGCCCCAGCTCTGGCACTCGCTGTGCGGGTTCAGACTGTAGCGGTCACGTCTCTGTGTCTGAGAGGCCTCATTCTGAAGCAGTGTGCTAATGCCATCACCAGCTCAATGCAGATGAGTCTGAGGAAGCTCCGGGAGTTGGTGATGGACAGGGAAGGCCACTGCGCTGCAGTCCATGGGGCTGCAGAGTCAGACACGACTGAGCGACTGAACTGAACTGAACTTAATTAGTACTTAGTGAGACTATTGTGAACCTGAAAAGAGCTGGTGTGCCTCAAGTGCCTGGAATATCTGTGTTGCATCTATTAAGCCCTGTGCAAGAACCGGCTGTTACTATGTAGGGCAGTGCTTCTTAAAATTCCGGGGAAATTTGTTAACATGAGCATTCTGGGCTTCCTTGGTGGCGAATCCACCTGCCCAGGGCAGGAGAGATGGGTTCAGTCCCTGGTCTGGGAAGATCCTACTTGCTGCAGAGCAACTAAGCCCGTGTGCCACGACAGCCGAGCCCGCGCTCCAGAGCCCGGGAGCTATGACTGCTGAGCCCGCACTCCAGAGCCCGGGAGACATGACTGCTGAGCCCGTGCTCCAGAGCCGGGAGCCGTGACTGCCGAGCCCACGCTCCAGAGCCGGGAGCCATGACTGCCGAGCCCGCGCTCCAGAGCCCAGGAGACATGACTGGTGAGCCCGTGCTCCAGAGCCAGGAGCCACGACTGCCGAGCCCGCGCTCCAGAGCCGGGAGCCACAGCTGCCGAGCCCGTGCTCCAGAGCTGGGAGCCACGACTGCCGAGCCCGTGCTCCAGAGCCAGGAGCCATGACTGCCGAGCCCGCGCTCCAGAGCCCGGGAGACATGACTGCCGAGCCCGCGCTCCGGAGCCCGGGAGACATGACTGCCGAGCCCGCGCTCCGGAGCCTGAGAGCAGCAACTACTGGAGCCCGCGTGCCCTAGAACATATGCTCCACAACACAAGTGTATTCCTGGTACTTTTTCAGGGCGTTTGTTACTCAGCAAGTGAGCCCGTCATTCCGTAAGCTGCCTTTGGAGTTGGCTTCTGTCCAGCTGGTCATGTGCTGTTGACACGTTGACTTCCAGGAGGTTTGGCTGGTGTAGAGCAGAGGTGCAGTGGGTAGGAGTGTATGCCAGGCAGAGCGTGCATCATAAATTAAAGCACAGCCCAAGAAGGACCCCGAAGGGCTGAAGCCTGCAGGCCCCTCTGTGTGGCTGAGTGATAGGGTTTGGGTGGCTCGTCCGCGGGTGAGGCTGGAACACACCGCGGCGGGGGTTAAACCTCGAGGGGCCGTGGGCCTGCCTGCAGAGCGATCGGACCATCCTTAGAGCAGCTCTAAGTACTGAGGGGGGTTTGTTTCTAATGTGAGACTTAGGATGCTCCAACCTGGTGTTATTTCATTCATTTGAGCCACGGTTGCATTTTCGACTCTTTTAGAAATGGCACGTATCAAAGGAATACTGCCTTTTATCACAGCTCTGTATGTTCCGATCTCTGAGAAATGAGTCCTTTTCTCTTTTTAGCCCTTGTAGTGTTGAGCATCACTTTTTGCAGTTGTTACTGAGTGTCTCTTGACGTCCTTTTCTCCTGGACACTCGATAGGCTGGGCAGGCAGGCGGGGTCACGTCGGCCACTTTTCCAAGTGCACTTAGCATCCCGTCACCCCCCATTTCAGGCCCGACGGGCCCCTGACTGAGGGCCCTCACCTGGCTTTGTGAGGCCCTCTTGGCCCATCAGTGCTCCTCTTTGGCTGGCTGACACCTAAGTGGGCACCACCCTCCCCAGCAGAATGTGGCAGAGACCAGATCGGCCTCTGTGCCCCACAGCTGGTGAGTTACACTCAGGTGATAGGAGTGAAAGGGAGGGGAGGGTGGGATCCAGGGGGCCCCTAAAGTGTACCCATTGGGGTAATTGCAGCTTCATGCCCATTGGTCGGCAGCGCCTCTTTTTGGCATTCTCCTCGCTGTGCTAGATTTCAACCTTCTGAAGTGGTGTGTGCTGCTCTCCTTTGTGTTCCTCATGTTGCAAAGCAGAAAACGCCTGGACAGCTGCTCAAGGTCAGGGCCACCCCAGAAAGCCCGCCTTGCCACGCTGATGGTCCTTCTGTACAGGACGGGAACATGGGCGTTTCTGTTTCTCCCCTAGGGTCAAGGCGGCTGCAGCCCAGGGCCCCCGAATGAGCTGGCGACCCCTGCAGCGTGGCCTGTAGGTCAGGCGGTGGGCGTGTGGGCGGGCGTATGGGCGTGTGCTCTTCGGATTCAGAACTGCTCTCAGCCCTTGAGGTCACAGGGCGGGGTGCAGTGTCTTTACAGCCCCTCCAGCTCCCGTGCTCTCAGGGTGGGGGGTGCTGGAGCAAGCCAGAGTGTGCATATGCATCATGAAAACATTTCTGGGAAGGGCCACGCTTCTCAACAGATTCTTGGTTTTGTTTCACACTGAGAGCTGTGCCGCTATCAAAGGCCTGGTCCTTAGCACGCAGCCGGTGCAGAGGGAGCATTTGTGAAGGCGGCCGGTTCATCCGGAAATGGGTCCCATCTGTGTTGACATTGGCCGCCCGGCCCTGCCGCCCAGCCCGCCAGCCGGGGCTGATACAGACCACTGGGGATTGTGCTTCCTGCCCTCCCCTCCTCCGCTCCAGAGTAGCAGGGTTCCTCGTACAGGGAGACCTCACACCTTCCTGCTGAGCAAAGAGAGCAGGGACATTCCTCTGGGAGCTGCAGGCGATTTGGATGATAACCTCATCAAGGCATTTTCCAGAAATGTTTTTATTTGCTCACTTGAGTGGTCACTCCAGTGTTCTTGCCTGGAGAAGTCCACGGACAGAAGAGCCTGCTGGACTACAGCCCGTGGGGTCGCAATGAGTTGGACGCGACTGAGTGACTACATGGTACTTAGATGGGAGTGTGTGCGTGTGTGCTCAGTTGTGTCTGACTTGTTGTGACCCATGAACTGTAGCCCACCAGACTCCTCTGTCCATGGGATTTCCCAAGCAAGGATACTGAAGTGAAAGAGACATGTGCCCCAGTGTCCACTGCAGCACTGTTTACAACAGCTAGGACATGGAAGCTACCTAGATGTCCATCGGCAGGTGAATGGATAAGAAAGCTGTGGTACATATACACAGTGGAGTATTACTCAGCCATTGAAAAGAATACATTAGAGTCAGTTCTAGTGAGGTGGATGAACCTGGAGCCTATTATACGGAGTGAAGTAAGCCAGAAGGAGAAACACGAATACAGTCTGCTGCTGCTGCTAAGTCACTGCAGTCGAGTCCAGCTCTGCGACCCCATAGACGGCAGCCCACCAGGCTCCCCGTCCCTGGGATTCTCCAGGCAAGAACACTGGAGCGGGTTGCCATTTCCTTTTCCAATGCATGAAAGTGAAAAGTGAAAGTGAAGTCGCTCAGTCATGTCCGACTCTTAGCGACCCCATGGACTGCAGCCCACCAGGCTCCTCCATCTGTGGGATTTTCCAGGTGAGAGTACTGGAGTGGGGTGCCATTGCCTTCACCCCAATGCAGTTTATTAACACATATATGTGGAATTTAGAAATACGATGATGATATCCCTATATGCAAGACAGCAAAAGAGACACAGATGTAAAGAACAGACTTGGGCTGGCGAGGGTGGGACAGTGTAGGAGAACGGCATTGAAATGTGTATATTACCATACGTAAAACAGGTGATCCGTGCAGATTCGATGCCTGACGCAGGGCACCCGAGGCTGGTGCTCTGAGACAACCCAGAGGGATGGGGTGGAGAGGGAGGTGGGAGGGGGATTGGGATGGGGGGACACACGTGCACTCTTGGCTGATTCATGTCCATGTGTGGCAAAACCCACAATATCGTAAAGTGGTTAGCCTCCAATTAAAAAAAAAAGACTATCGGAGTGAGTTGCCATTTCCTCCTCCAGGAGTTGCCATTTCCCTTGACTCGGGGATTGAACCTGCATTGACAGGTGGATTCTTTACCACTGAGCCACTGGGAAAGCCCCATTTAGATTGGGTAGAAGATAGCAATTTAGTGTTTTGATGTTTTTAGGCCAGACCCTGTGTAAATATGATGACTTATTTTGCCAACACGCAAGAGGTCATTTGTTTTTTTATTATGGTAAAGCATATGTAACAGAGACCTTATCATTTCAGTCACTGGTCAGTGTCCCATTTAGTGGTGTCAGACTTTATTTTCTTGGGCTCCAAAATCACTGCAGATGGTGACTGCAGCCATGAAATTAAAAGACAGTTCCTCCTAGGAAGAAAAGCTATGACCAACCTAGACAGCATATTCAGACATTACTTTGTCGACAAAGGTCCGTCTAGTCAAAGGTATGGTTTTTCCAGTAGTCATGTATGGATGTGAGAGTTGGGCTGTAAAGAAAGCTAAGAACCAAAGAATTGATGCTTTTGAACTGTGGTGTTGGAGAAGACTCTTGAGAGTCCCTTGAACTGCAAGGAGATCCAACCAGTCTGTCCTAAAGGAAATCAGTCCTGAGTATTCATTGGAAGGACTGATGCTGAAGCTGAAACTCCAATACTTTGGCCACCTGATGTGAAGAACTGACTCATTGAAAGAGACCTTGATACTGGGAAAGACTGAAGGCAGGAGGAGAAGAGGGCGACAGAGGATAACGTGGTTGGAGGGCATCACTGACTAGATGGACATGAGTCTGAGCAAGCTCCGGGAGTTGGTGATAGACAGGGAGGCCTGGCATGCTGCAGTCCATGAGGTCACAAAGAGTTGGACACGACTGAGCGACTAAACTGAGTTTAGTTGTGTAAAGTATGTACATATTGTTGTCCAGCCCTTAACACGATCTATCTCCAGAACTTTCCAGACTGAAACCCTGTCCCCAGTGAACAGGGCTCCCCTCCTCCAGCCCCTGGAGCCAGCATTCTACTTCCTGTCTGAGGTTTTGGTCCCAGCCCCTACCACCTGCCTGGATGGCCTTCATCCTTCCTGAAGTTCTTTCACAGCGGCTTCATTTTCTGTGTTTGACAGATGGGGTCATGAGATTCCTTGAGATTATATGACAAAATTAGTTAATTTATCAGTTGCTGAGTGGAGACTAAGCCTGAGATTTAAAACAAAATCATGTAATTCCCAGGGAAATCAGATGGGATCCTTCTTGTGGATGTGACGCATCCCGTTTCTTCTCTCCTTGTCTCTTGGAACCTTCAGAGTCTGGCATCACGGCTCATCCCCGTGGCGTCTTCATTTTGGGTCTATCCTGTGTCCTGTTCCCGTGGCCGTGCAACTCTTCCCCTCCCTGCCTCCTGGCGGAGGAGGAACGGACGAGAAAGTGGCTTCACGGCCTCTCATTCTGAGTTGTGTATAAATAAAACTTGAGAAAATATGCGTGAATGATTTCCCAGTGTTTTCTCAAATGCTGTTGAAATGCAAATAAATAGTGATCAGAAGGGAATGGGTTGTCATTTGGATTAAAAAAAAAAAAAAAAACTTTTATGTTACCAAGAAGAGTATCTACTCAAAATTCCTTTTTTTTTTTTTTTTAAATTTTAAATTGCTTTGGCCCTGCTAAGCAGCACACAGGACCGTGGTTCCCTGAGCAGGGATTGAATCCACGCCTCCTGCAGCGGCAGCTGGAGTCGTAACCTCTGGACTGCCAGGGAAGTCCCAAACTCGGAATTCTTGACGTGGGGGTTGAAACCACATTTTGCAGTTTAGACCTTAAGCTTTTGTCCCCTGTTGACAGTCAGGAAGCTTAGCTGATGCTGTGGGGTGCTGTCCTCACGCTGTCGGAAAAGGGTTTGCCAGTGCATGGCAGAGCTAAAACGCGGGCCCTCCTCTCTTCCATCGGATCCTATCTTTCGGCTGCTGCTAGAGTCCACCTGCCAGTACAAGAGATGCGGGGAACTCGCCTTCAGTTCCTGGGTCGGGAAGCCCCCCTGGAGAAGGAAGTGGCCACCTCCTCCAGTGTTCTTGCCTGGGATATCCCACAGACAGAGCAGCCTGGGGGGCTACAGCCTACACGGGGGTCACAGAGAGCCGGACACACTGCGCCCGCCCTGACGCGCACACTTGTTCTTCCTGACTGTGTGCTGGGCCCGTCACACAGCTTCCCTGGAGATTTTAATCACCATAACCGGAAAGGCAGAATCTGGATGTACCCTTGTGTGTATAGAATTAAAGTCAGAAAGAGATTCCACATTCTCGGCTGGGGTTTTTCTCTGCTAAAGTCAGCTCTTCTGGTTCACCAGCGTGTCTGTTGCAAGGGCCTAAGTGATAAACTGGGGCTGGCAGAGGGGAAGGTGGTGGGCCGGGAACGTGCAGGAGGGGAGAGAGGAGAGCGGAGGCGGAGAGGAGACAGAGGCGGTACAGACTCGCCTTCCTCCCGAGGGGACGAGGGGCGGAGAGGGCCGATCCCACGGAGCTGCAGGGGCCGGGAGCCTCAGGTTGCACCCGGCGGCCTTGAAGGCTGGGAAGGTGCTTTCTCTGCATCTTACCTGGCTCGGCCGCCACAGCAGCAAGTGCCCGGGCCTCGGTCCTGGCACAGGGATCATTCTCACGGCTGCAGTGCCCACCCAGCTGGCTCCTCCTCCTCCATGAAGCAGCTCGGCTGTACCAGGGGCGCTGGGCGCCGTCTATCATCCCCCGAGCCTCAGTTTCCTCGTTTGCAAAATTATATTCAGAACACTAACCTCTCAGAGTTGTCTTCTGAACAAGAAAAAAGATACGGAAAGTCTTCCAGAACAGTGTGTGGCACACGGAAGGCAGTCTGTGAATAGTGGTTAATGTTGTTATTTTGCTGAAATAAAAGCAAAGTAATCACTGTATTTGTGCCGTCTTGTTGTTGTTCAGTTGCTCAGTTGTGTCCAGCTCTTTGCAGCCCCATGGACTGCGGGCAGCACACCCGTCTTCCCTGTCCTCCACTGTCTCCTGAAGCTTGCTCAAACTCATCTCCCTCGAGTCGATGATGCCACCCAGTCATCTCATCCTCTGCCCCCCCCTTCTCCTGCTCTCCATCTTTCCCAGCATCAGGACTTTTCCCAGTGAGTTGGCTCTTCACACCAGGTGGCCAAAGTATTATAGCTTCAGCTTCAGATCAGTCCGTCCGGTGCATATTCAAGGTTAATTTCCTTTAGGATTGACTGGTTTCATGTCCTTGCTGTCCGAGGGCCTCTCAGGAGTCGTCTCCAGCAAGTCCAGTGACTTCTGACCTGCTGGAAGGATCTGAAGGAAGCTTTCCCTTTGAAGGCAGTGGTGCTAAACCGTGGTCCTTGTATTCTTTTCTGTCTCTTCCCGCACCTGCGCTTTAACAAACCTTCACCTCTGCCCGTGCCTGTAAGCCCTGAGGCAGAGGTTCAAGAATGAGTGGCATCTTGGGGTGGAGTGGGAGCTCCTTTTTGGAGAGGCAGCGTGCTCTCTAGAAATGTTATTTTTGAGGCGTATGATTTCAAAACGAAAGTTTGTGTTTTTCTTTTTAAAAAATATTATATATAAAATTCAATGGACTTCCCTGGCCAGCCAGTGGTTATGAGACTGTGCACTTCCAATGCAGGGGTCAAGGGTTCGGTTCCCGTCAGAGAACGACGATGCCGCATGCTGCAGGTATTGCTTAAAAAACAAAAGCAAGAAACAAAAACCCAAGAAGAAAAGTCAAGCTCTGCAGACGTGCGTGGGACAGCCGTGAGCTTGTGTGAGCATTTGGGGAGTGACCCGCCTGTGTGTAGAGGTCCGCATAAACACGGCTCCGTAGGCTAACAGGCGCCTGTTCCCTTTCGTGTAACGGCGTCCAGTAGAGACTTTTCGAGTGAATGGCTGCAGGTGCGCACCGTCTTCCTGGTAAACGGCTGCGCGTGGATGTGTTGGAGCACCTGAACAGTCTCACCTCACGGAATATTTTGATTGCTGTTAAATTTGGAGGAAAAACTTTTCTTGACCATCCTTATATGTTTTTGCCCATGTGACCAGTTGGCCTTCTCAGCATGTATTTCTAGAAGTAGAATCGTGGATTTAGGGGCATACGTGCGGAGAGTTTGTGTGGGGTGCACAGCAGCAGGGTCTGAGAGTCCACTGAGAAGTCTCGTTAGCTGAGCGCCGGCTCCTGCCTCACACACCTTAGCAGCCCTGGAAAGGAGGAGTGTGCTGTGCTAATTGGTGAGTGTTTGTTTGATTCAGCCATTGGTAATGCTTTCCCAGAACATGAATAATTCCACTGTTTCAACACACTAAGAGGAAGTTGAAGCATTCTCATTTCATTAATAAAAACACTCAGGGACTCAAACAGCCATCTACCAAAAGCACCGAGCGGAGATTTTTAACCCCGATGTGGACTTCTGTTCTGCCTCGCCCAGGGAAGATCGGGTGTCAGGTTCCGCTGTCAGTACTGCCCCTCGGGGGACCTAGATGTGGTCCAGCGTGAGAGCCCAGGGTGACGGCCGGTGGGCAGCAGCCTGGGGAGGGGAGTGCAGGGGAACCAGGGCCGGGACACTGCCTTCGAGGACAGGGCGGGGTGCTGCGCGGATGACCTGGAGTGAATTATCTTTCTTCATCTCCGAGAGGAAGGAGTGGGTTGAGCCCACAGTGGCGATTAGTCATTCGAAAGGACTTCTTGGCTTCAGGCTTGAGTTACAGGGAAAAAAAAAAGGTGGAGTTTCATGTTCTATAGGTCATTGTTCTCCGTGGAAGCTGAACTTGGTTGCTCTTCATTTGGGGGCCTCTGTTCTCTTCCATTCCCAGCGACATCTTTCCTGTTTGTTTATAGGAGATGGGTGGTGTGAACTAGTTAGAAAAGGGAAAGAGAGTGAATATGAGAGACTATGAATCGGAAAAAGGTCACTGCTGGGCAGACCCGGGCTTGAAGACCCCAGCTTGTCACGAAGCAGCGTCTGATTTTGAGCAGGTGTTTTAGACGCTGAGCCTCCCTCTCGGTGTCTGTGAAACGTAAGGTGAAGTGGTGTGGACCTTGCAGGGTCCCCTCATGGATGGCTGATGCAGCTTATAACCAGGGCCGCGGCTGCTCAGGGTCTTGCCAGCAGACAGCAGGTGTTGCTGCGTGCTGGCTTTCCAGCCCTTCTGTCTCTGTTGTCCTGAGTTTCAGGAGAGAGGGATGAAGCCAGCAGATCCTACACGTGTTCATGGGAGGAAGAGCTGGGTCTGCTTTAGTGTCGCCAGGAACGTTTGAGAGACCAGTGCTTCAGCTGGTCTTGCTAGAATTTGGATGGACCCGAGCCTGCCAGCTTTCCACATTGTGAAGTTATGGCTTCGAAACCAGCAGGCTTGTCTCAGAGTCTGTCAAGGAACTGCGATGGGACTGGGTTGAGTGGTGAGCAGATACCTGCTCCAGAAAGTAACGTGCAGTTTCTTTTAGAGCTGGCTCACGGGTGATTTCCTCTTCTCTTTCTTTGTAAGTTACCCTGACACACAGGAGGAGTTTGGTAAGATAGAGGGCACACGCTCATCTCTTCAGGTACCATGTAACGAGCGCTGCCCTGAGATGTGCACGGGCGATCTGAATCGTCTCTGTGCCCCCCAGGGGTCCCCGGTGTGGGGTGTGGTCCTAGGGGGGGGAAGTCAGCCTGGGGACCTGGGAGGGTCAGTGGTGTGGGGTGAGCCATTGGGTGAGGGAAGGAGAGACACCCGTCTCTGCTCTGGGCCAGGGTCTACGAGGGCCAGTGACTGCTGCCGCTGCCTGCGTTTGTGTCTGGTGATAGCTGCGATTGAGCAGCGTGGCCAGGGCTAGGCAGAAGGTGGTCGTGGGCAGCCGAGCCGTGGAGACCCAGCCAGGAGCCGAACTTGGGAAGCTCTTTGTAGGCTGGTGTTATTTTTCGGTGGAGACATTACAAAGGAGAGAGGACTGTGCCCGTGGACACGGTTAGGCGAGACTCCAGAATTCTCTGCTAACGCTGGTGCTCTGCTGTCTTTCTTCCCTTCGCTCAGCCACCCGACAACGGGCCGCCACCGCTCCCAACGTCTTCTCTCCCGGAAGGCTACTACGAGGAGGCCGTGCCCCTGAGTCCCGGGAAAGCTCCGGAGTACATCACCTCAAGTGAGTGGCCTCCTGCCCAGCCGGGCTGTTAGGGAGCCCCCTGTTCCCCGGGGTTAAGGGGAGCTGGAGCATACTCAGCAGCATGGAAGTTGAGAATCAGAGATCCTGAACCCGAGGGAGGGAATACAGGAAGGGCTCTGAGAAGTCTAAGGTGTCCTCCACATACCTTGGGTCATTTCAGATGGTTATCCTTTTTTGTGACTCAAAATTAGTGAAATCCCATTGCCATGGGAACACGTCTCAGCTAGTGAAATGCGTTCCCTTTGGTCAGGAAGGGATGGCCTTTTGAGGCCTGTGCCCATGGGGTCCCTGCTGGCTTGACCAGGGCGCATCCCCTGGAGGCTGCATTCATGGTGCCGCCAGGAGGGTGTGTCTGCAAGATACACACGAAACAAGCAGACACAGCATAGCTGTTTGTTTCATTTTTAAATTTATTTCTTATTCAAGTGTGCTCAGATTACAGTGCTGTGTTCACTGCTGCTGTGCAGCAACGTGGCTCAGCTATATCCTTGTTCATACTCTTCCCCATTATGGTTTATCACAGGGTATTGAATAGAGTTCCCTGTGCTGTGCAGGACCTTGCTGTTTCTCTTCTCCATATATAACCCGTTTGCATCTGCTAACCCCGAACTCCCAATCCAACACTCTCCCACGCCCACCCCCTTGGCAACCACCAGCCTGCTCTCTGAGTCCCTGCTTCTGTTGCTGTTTCACCGAGAAGTTCGTTTGTGCCATATGCTACGTTCCACCTGTAAGTGATAGCGTAGGGTCTTCGTCTTTCTCTGTCTGGCGTAGTCCACTCAGCAGGGTGATCTCTGTGTCCACCCATGCTGCTGCGGGTAGTGCTGCTTTGCTCTTTTTTGGCTGAGCAGTGTTCCATCGAGTGTATTGCCGCAGCTTTTTTGTCCACTCACCTGTTGACCGACATTCAGGTTGTTTCCTGTGTCTTGTCTTTTCCTTCATTTTGATAGGTTTTACCAGAATGTTTCTGCCTAAGTTAGGGCTGTCCTGACACAGCTGTTCTCGTCCTGCTGGGGGCTCAGAGGTGCCCGTTTATTGGCAGCCAGCTTTCACATTCACAGGAAGAAGGGCATGCTGGCACTGAGCACCTTTTTGTGGTGATGTCTCGAATTTGTTTCTAGAGCTTTGGCTTTATTTCTCCCCTTTATACTCGGGAGTCCGTCTAGTCAAGGCTGTGGTTTCCCCAGTAGTCGTGTATGGATGTGAGAGTCAAACCAGAAGGAAGGCTGAGCGCCGAAGAACTGATGCTTTTGAACTGTGGTGCTGGAGAAGCCTCTCGAGAGTCCCTTGGACTGCAAGGAGATCCAACCAGTCCATCCTAAAAGAAATCGGTCCTGGATATTCATTGGAAGGACTGGTGCTGAAGCTCCAATACTTAGGCCACCTGATGTGAAGAAGTGACTCATTGGAAGAGACTGATGTTGGGAAAGACTGAACGCAGGAGAAGGGGACAGCAGAGGATGAGATGGCTGGATGGCATCATCGACCTGATGGACATGAGTTTGAGCAGGCTCTGGGAGCTGGTGAAGGACAGGGAAGCCTGGTGAGCTGCAGTCCACAGGGTGCAAAGAGTCAGACAACCGAGCAGCTGAGCAGCAGCGGAAAGTACTCTGGCGGGCAGTGTGCTCTTCTCGCCGTGAGGCAGCCATGGCCTCTCCCAGGGTGCTGGCTTGGGGAACCCAGCTTGCCTTTCCCTCAAAGCTTGGATAAAGTGGGGTGAAAGAGCATTCGCTTGTGCCCTAGAGACACTCCCCGTGCCTGCCTTCCCACTCCTCTGTTTTCAGACACATTCTCCTTCATCCTCGCCATCCACCCGTCACCGGAAGGCTCTGCTCTATGCAGACTTGGGGTTTGCCTCCTTTCTCTCCCCTGGCAGCACGCAAGCAGAGCCGTTAGAGCAGAGTGGAATCTGGCTTGCTTGTTAGCAGGAGACCCCCTTGGGATGTTTTCTGAGCACGAACAGAGGGACGCAGAAGCCAGGCGTGCTGGACTCCAAGGCCCAGGGGCCTTTCCCGCTCACTCCCGCCTGCTGTCTCTGGAAACTTCCTACAAAGGCTCAGCCCGGCACCAGCAGGTCCTCATTGTTCTGAATGAGGTCTGAGTGAGAGAGGGGATTGTTCTCATGAGAGGGATGTGAAATCTCAAGTCTTGAGATCTGGAGATTAAATGTTTTAATTTCTCTTTCATTTTAGAACCATTTGGCAAAAATGCATTTAAATCAGTTCTTAAGCGTCGACTGCCTCAGGAGAGAGTAAATTAAGTAGAAAACACACAGAAGTTAAACGGCTTGTTCATTGGATCCCTTTCTTTCTGAGAGCTGAGAATAAAGAACAAAAACCTCTTGCTGAGGGTATTTCCCAGCTCTGGGGACATTTGGTCCCAGCCGTCTCCCGCCTCCACGCCCCCTTCCTCCAACATGCTTTCAGGACTAGAAACTGATAGTCTTTGTGTTTTACCTGTGGGAGCCTGTGGTTATTTTTGGTCCAGGAAGCCCCACCTGACTGGTGTGTCATGTCCTGAGTTGCTGATGGGCAGGCCCCTTAGGCTGAGCTAATTCCAAGGAAACAGTCACAGAAAGACCGCTGCTCCTGGAGACAGCAGGTCAGGAGAGCTCACGCTCTGAGCGTCTTAACCCAGGCGTCTGTGGCTGAACCGTGGCTGCAGACGGGGACACTTCCCAGTGGACCTGTGGCAGGGGGCTGAATCCAGGTCTGGCCAGGCTCACACACCCCTCACTTTGTTGAGCTCTATGTCGTGTCCATTTGTCAGAGAAGCAGGACCGTGATAAGGTGTTTAGAGTGAGGAGTGTGTGGTAGACACGAGACTCTGTGCAGTTGTGGGAACCTGGGAAGACAAGTGTCATAGGGCCAGCTGTCATCAAGGAGAGCTGGGCAAAGCCTGGGGGCAAGGAAGGCTGCTGGGAGCCTCCTCTGCCTCTCACCTCCCCACACGGGGCTCTGCAGAGAGGCTGGGCCATGGCTGCTCAGAGCCGCCTGCCTGGCCGTCTCTTGACCTGCCCGTGTACTGGCAGCCGCTTCCTGCTTGCCTTCCAGGTCACCCACCAACTTCCTGTGTGGCCAGTCCTAACCTAGAGGCATCCAGGGAAGGGAGTTTAGGGGAATGCTGAGTTGATACAGTGTGAAAAGCACCACTGTTGGTCTTGGCTTGGTTTGGTATCCACGCACCCCTCTTCACCACGGTGGATTTCCAAGTAAAGACAGGAGCAGAGTCATAGTTCAGTCTAGCACCATTCAACTGCGGCCAGAAACTCCCCCGCTCCCCCAGAGGATACCGTGTCCTCTGTCCACTTCGGGTGACACTGTTCTCTTGCAGCCAAGTTATGCCCTCCCCCTGAGTGACTGTAACTGTTAGGCCTGATGGAGCCCGATGGAGATGATGCAGTTTGATGGAGCCTGATGGGGATGATGGAGCCGGATGGAGGTGAAGGAGCCCGATGGGGATGATGGTACCTGCTGGAGGTGATGGGGATGATGGAGCCGGACGGGGACGATAGAGGCGATGGAGCAGAGATGATGGAGGTGATGGAATAGAGATGATGGAGCCTGATAGAGATGATGGAGCCAGACGGGGATGATGGAGCTGGATGGGGACGATGCAGATGATGGAGCCAGATGGAGGTGATGGAGCTGGAAGGGGGTGATGAAACCCGATAGAGAGGCGCCTGCTCTGGTGTGATGCTGTGTGCTCCTTGGTGGATGGGATGACCCAGAATCCAAGTGGGACAACTTGCACTGGTGGAATGTGATCAAACTTTTAAACTGTCCTGGGGGTATTGGAGAGACAAAGCCGTTTCCTGAAAATGACCTGGTTTTCATTGGAGATTGTCGAAGCTGTGCTTCAAAATCCCCCCCAACCCCCACCCCGCAAGAGTGTGCCAAAGGCTTCTGTGTCAGTGTCTGAAACAGGGTTGAGCCGAGAAGCAGAAGCCCCTCAAGGTGGCACGGCAGAGTTACTCCAGGGCCGGATGTCACATGATGTGGCGCGGCTGAAGGAGTCAGTGGGAGGCTGTCCCCCCGCGTGTGGAGGGAGAGCTGGACTCAGTGGCAGAGGTGTGGACGCATCACTGGTGACTCTGCCCTCCTGCCCAGCTCCGTGTCTGTCTTCACTTTGCACAGGGTCCTCCTTACCTCCTCCCCAAATCCTCAATCCCGGCGCCGGCAGCGGGCTCCGGGTGTCCCGTTTCAGCCTCCAGGAGGCAGGCGGCTCTGCTGGGAGGCCACCCGAGACCGGTGCGCTGTCCTGCGTGCGCAGACTCGTACTCCCAGCCTCTCGGTTTGCGAAGTTGGCTGACGATCGTCCAGCATGATTCTGTCAGTCCTGCTCTCAGCATAAGGCGGGTCATGAACTCACTGCCTTTCCAGTGAGTGGACCTCAACCCATCCTCCCCTTGATGCAAAGGGCGGCCAGGGCACGGTCTGCTCTTTCAGTTCAGAATCAGAATCAGCCCAAACCGTCTTCCTTCGTCAGGATGTGGTCTTGGATGAGTCACCTGCTCTCCTGACACATCCTTCCCGGCCTCTGAGATAAGGACACAGCTGTGCACCCACCTCTGGGCAGCTGAGAGGACCAGTGAGGCAGGGCCTGTGACTGGGAGCCAGCTTCCTCTTCTCACAGGTTTATCCCGCAGCGTGCAAATATAAATATAAAAAGTCCTGCCCGGGGGCTTCCCTGGTGGCGCATGGCAAAGCATCCGCCTGCCAATGCTGGAGACTCGGCTTTAGTCTCTGATCCAGGAAGATCCCACATCGCACGGAGCATCTAAGCCAGTGTTCCCCAGCTGCTGAGCCTGGGAACCGCAGCTCCTGAAGCCCGTGCACCCAAGCCCGCGCTCCTCAACAAGAGGAGCCGCCGCAGCGAGAAGCCTGCTCGCCACAGCTGGAGAAAGGCCCGCACGCACAGCCTCAAAGACCCAACACGGCCACAGATAAATCAATAAAGTCATTTAGAAAGAAACACTGCCTGACGCGTGG
Organism: Madoqua kirkii; assembly: GCA_006408675.1. Lineage (NCBI taxonomy): Eukaryota > Metazoa > Chordata > Mammalia > Artiodactyla > Bovidae > Madoqua > Madoqua kirkii. The sequence continues at coordinate 53,070 of SJYC01116163.1, forward strand.
GATGCGCTCATTGACTATTTCTTGCATGAATGAAGTGAGATTTTCCCATCGCTGGCTGATTAGTCATTCATTCTTTTGTTCATCTGTTCACTCAGTGTTTAGTGAATTTGACATTCTAGAAAGTGAGTTAAGCACCGAGGGGTTCATGGCCCCCCAAGCAGCTATGAGCATGGTCTTTCTAGGATAAAATAGGACTTGATCCGCTGCCCGCCTGGAATCTGTCAGCAAACCTTGGACCGTGGAGTAGCTTGTGGTCTTTCACAGGTTCATGCTTTCTTCCCTGGGCCCTATGTTCCAGCTACACTAAAAGCTTTTATTATAAAATACATTTGTCTAAAAGTGCATAAAATATGAATTTATGCTTAATGACTTTCCATAAAATGGGGCACCGAGGTGTCACCCCCAGCTCAAGAGGAGAACACTGTCAGCCCAGAAGCCCCCTCCTTCCTCGCGACAGCCTGCTCCCCGCAAGGTTGCCCCTGGCTTGGCTTCAGTGACAGTGACATAAATACTGCTGAAAAGCACGTGGCTCGCCACTGTGTGCGCGGCGTTTCAGTTTTTCGTTGCTTTTGCAAGTTGTGTTCCTTCTCCTAGACCCTCCTGTCTGACTGGTGCCGTCGCGTAAGCAGTGGAGGCCGGTGGCTTTGTCCAGCCTTCCCCGCGTGCTGTGTGCACGGCCCTCTGGTCGTCTGCCTGTCTGAGTGCTGGAAGTGTGGATCTGGAGACCAGTTTTATTCAACTTGAGTCAGAATGTGAATTTAAACGGCCACCGTGGCTGCCCTGTGAACAGGGGCTGTTGGGGAGATGTAGATGCTGGCGTGTGGGGCGTGGTGAGTGTGTGCTTGCCCGTGCGTGCGTGTTGCTGTGGGGGAAGGAGTGCAGAGGAGAGGGGAAAGGCCTCGACTCAAGCAGCACAGGAGTGCAGCTGGGCTCTTCTCTCCACAGTGGTCTGTAACCTAGACTCTTCGGGCGCTCAGATCCCCCAGCCCCACACGCCTCTTGGCACAGCATCCCTCCCACCATCACGGCAGATGCCTCTTAACTGTCAGCCCAGCTTCAGCCCACTCTCCCTGCCGAGCTACCTCCAGGGTCAGCTCCCCTAGTCTCTTCCGTAAAACTCCCCCCGACTTCTTTAGTAGGATTTAAAAGTTAAACCATCGATCACTCTGTTCCCCGCCTCCCTTATTAAATAATTCTTTGCAAGGAAGTTAACATACATACGTCTCCTGATTGCAGATTACAGTCCAGATTCCGGCAAGTTCTGTTCTGTAGAAGGTCGGCCAGTTCTTGTGCATCCAGCTGCTTCAGCCACAGATGCTCCTTTTCTATCCTTCATTCCTTGTTGAGGTGTTCACTCCTCACATGTATTATGGAAAACAAATGTATTCCAGATGTGTCTGGGGTTGAGGGAATACTGAGGTGAATCCACTGCCACCAGGACCTTTCGATGCAGCAGGGCTATCGAGATCACTGACAGTCCCTCGTGCTGACTAATCATTTTTAAGATGCCAGCCATCCTTCTGAGGGCTTTGCATTTGAACTGACCTGACAGTTCTCCGGATGGCGATGGCAGCGTCACTCGATGGCCGTGAGTCTGAGCCGCCTCTGGGAGATAATGAACCACAGGGGAGTCTGACGTGCTCCATTTCATGGGGTTGCAGAGTCGGACTAAGCTACTGAACCGCAAGCAGCAGTTCTCCCTTCTACACTTGTGTATCGCTTGCTCTGTGCCAGGCCCTTTGCGAAGCACTGAGACAGTCACATCCAGCAAGGGATCTCCTTTCCTGCAAGGGAGACAGCTTGATGTGGGACAGACAGACAGGGGTGACAACACGGTGGTCGAGTTCGTGCTGAGTGGCGTGGAAGCCGAGGGAGGGTCGTCTCACCTGGCATCTGAGCTCAGGCTGCTGTGACACAATATCATCCACTGGGTGGCAAACGATGCTTTTTATGTTCTCAGAGTTGTGTAGGCTTGAAGTGCAAGGTCAGGGCTCCAGGGTGCTCAGCTTGTGGTGAGCGCTCTCTTCCTGGTGTACGGGCGGCCGCCTTCTCCCCATGTCCTCACGTGACAGGGAGAGAGAACCCCAGGTCTCCCTCTTCCTCTTCTCAGTGGATTCGGACCCACTCACATAACGTTGTTTAACCGTAATTACCTCCTAAAAGTCCTGTCTCCAAATACAGTAACACTGGGGTTGGAGCTTCAACACATGAATGTGGGGGGCACCCAGTTCAATCTACAGCCGTCAGGGCTGGTGATCCAGGGAGGGCTTCATGGAATAGGTGCTCTGAGTTAAACCCTAAGTGATGAGCATAGATCCAGGCAAAGGCAGGAGATGGAGTGGCATAAACAGGGAGCCTGGCTGAGGGCAGTGTGTGCACAGACCCTGAGGAGGGGAAACCGGGCTCCGGTATGTAAGTGTTGACACGCTGCAGTGTAGGGGGGGCGGCTGAGGACATCTGTGGCAACCCCCAGGGCGGCCTGACTGAGAGGGGTGGTCTGCGTCTGGATCTGGAACCTTAAGAAGGGCTGGTGTGTGTGGTGATGCCAGGAGGAAGGAGCGCATTGCAGACTTGAAAGAACTTTTAAAAATGTATTTACTATTTGGTTTCCTTGAGTCTTTGGTTGCGGTGCGTGGGCTCCCAAGTAGCTAAAGGCTCCGGATCACGCAGGCTCAGCAGCTGTGGGGCATGGGCTGGCTGGCCTCTTGGCACGTGGGATCCTAGTTCCCCAACCAGGGATCACACTTGGGTCTCCTGCATTGGAAGGTGAATTCTAAATCACTGGACCACTGGGAAGTCCTGAAAGAACTTTGACATCAAGGCGTGGGTGGGAGTTTCCTTTGGCAAAACCCTCTGTTGAGTAGGGGTCATGGCACCCAGCGAGAATGTGGCGAGGATTTAACAGTTTGGGGAGGATTTAACAGTGCAGGTGCTGAAGTGGTTTTTATAAATGCAGAATTCTTAGTCACTTCATTTGAACACTCTTTGCTGAGTTTCTACTACCCAAGTCTGAGCTATTTTCCCCCTAGTTTTGCCAGTTGATATTTTCCAAGCCCCCTGAATGCAGAAGCCACCCTCCTCACTCACAAATAGAATGATGGGGCCCACAGGCCGTCCTCAAGGGAAGGTTTTTGCAGCCAGGTTTTTGCTCACTTTCATCTCTCATCTTTGACAGATTATGACTCGGATGCGATGAGTAGCTCTTACGAATCGTACGATGAGGAGGAGGAGGATGGGAAGGGGAAGAAGACACGGCACCAGTGGCCTTCGGAGGAAGCCTCCATGGACCTGGTGAAGGACGCCAAGATATGTGCCTTCCTGCTGCGGAAGAAGCGCTTCGGGCAGTGGACCAAGCTACTCTGCGTCATCAAAGACACCAAACTGCTGGTAAAGCCTCGCCACCCGGTTCTCTTGTATAGCGTCGGCGAGACGCAGTGGGCCATCTAACCAGGTGGAATCTACACCCGGGCAGCGCTCACATTGGTGGCCACAGAGGGAGCGCTGAAGCGCTGGCCCGAGCCCGGCCGTCAGCGAGCCCGGCCGAGGCTCCCGTGCCTTTAACGCCCTTTTCTCGCCAGCTCCCTAAGCACTCAGCGGGCAAAGCCATCCCCGCCTCGAGCCAGCGTCTGCGGCTCGTGTCAGGGGAGATGCACGCTGCTGGGGCTTGCCAGACGTCGCAGGATGGATTTTCTCATTTGAGTGAGTCAGTGAATTCCTCAAAGCCAGGTCATCGAAGGCGGACGGGCAGGCCAGGCAAGGTCTGGGGGACAGTGCCCAGGAAAGGAAATTCTTTTGGAGAGCTAAAAGCTGACTCTTTTTCCTTTTTTTGTAACTCAGGGAGGCAGAATAGAAAGTGTAAATGGCAGAGGAGCAGGGGCAGGAGGACACACACCCTTTCCTGCAGGCGCCACGAGGGAGCCTAGAGAGGAAGCGAGCGCCTCTGAGACTCATCCTCTGTCCCTCCTCTCCCCTTCCTTCCCAGCTCCAGAAATCATAGTTGGTTGTTGGCATTAAGAGTGTTAGACTATGTTTTTGTATTTTGTTTTGCTTTCAAATGAACCTTGGGGAACAAAAATCACTCAAAATTCCATCATTAAAACAGAACACGTGAGGGTGTATGATTCTGTGTCTCACTTTTCAGTGGAGCAGATAACCTCCCTTTTAAAAAGGCAGTCTCATCTGTGAATTATGGGAATCTTATTTTACTAGATTCTTAGGACATAGTATATTTTTTGATTCATGGTTTTATAAAAAAAAAAACCCAACAAAAAACACTTTTTAAGCAGTGAGAGTACATGTTTTTTTCCACATGTGTGGCCTGAATTTCTCCCACATTTAGACTATGCCAAAAAAATGATGATGCCACGGGGGAATTTTAAAGTAAAGAATGAAAGAAAAAAAGATTAAAAACATTAATATGGTCCGTATTTACAGTCTGACATAATGGCTGCAAGATGTGGGTAAGTTATATAAACGTTTTAAAAACACACAGTTGGCTGTTGTGTAAAGGGCTTCCCTAGTGGCTCAGCTGGTAAACAATCTGTCTGCAATGCAGGAGACCTGGGTTCAGTCTCTGGGTTGGGAAGATTCCCTGGAGAAGGGAAAGACTACCCACTCCTGTATTCTGGCCTGGAGAATTCCAGGGACTGTGTGTATAGTCCATGGGGTCGCAAAGAGTCGGACAAGACTGAGCGACTTTCACTTCACGTCTCCTGTGAAAGGCGTTCTAGAGCCTGCTGTGCGAAGCCTGTGGTTGGGGTAGGGTCAGCAGTTGTCAGTCTTCCCTGGTGGCTCAGAGGATGAAGCGTCTGCCTGCAAGGCAGGAGACCCGGGTTCACTCCCTGGGTTGCGAAGATCCCCTGGAGAAGGAGATGGCAACCCACTCCAGTGTTCTTGCCTGGAGAATCCCGTGGACAGAGGAGCCTGGCGGGCTAAGTCCAGGGGTCGCAGAGAGTCGGAAGAGACTGAGGACTTCACTTTCACCTTCAGCAGTTGCCAGAGGTGCCGAGTCCACCCTCTGCCCCAGCCCCGTCCCTTCCTGTCTCTTCCTTCCCTCACTCCTCATCTGCTTCTTCCGTCCCTTACCGGGTTCCCATCTTCCAGACCAGGATGATGATGCCGTTTAGAGCAGCTGTGAGTAAGGAGGGATGAATGGAAAGCCATGCGAAAGCACCGTCCCTGATGAAGTGCAGAGTCGAGGTTTTGTTATGAGACTTCTTTCATTCAAAAGTGACCTGTGATCCAGCTGCCCAGATTCATCCTGTTGACACTGAAAAAAAAAACCAACAGTGATAAAAGCAATTACTCTCTAAGACTCACAGAACAGAAAGCTGTAAACGGAAAACAAAACAGCAGCCTTTTCCCCTCAATGGCCGCAGTGTGTTTTTCCCACGGGTGACACCATGACTAGCTTCTTTGAATGTCTTTCTAGAACCCATCTGTCTCTGTGCCCAGGCAGCTCTCCGGTGGGCATTGAGATGTGCCCAGACCCCTTTAGTGTTCCCCCTGGACTCTGCACTCAACTGGGAAGCGCAGCTTGGCAGACATTTCTGTCTGTTATATGCTGATATGTATTCTCTTCCGGAGAAGGCAGTGGCAACCCACTCCAGTGTTCTTGCCTGGAGAATCCCAGGGACAGGGGAGCCGGGTGGGCTGCCGTCTATGGGTTGTACAGAGTCGGACACGACTGAAGCGACTTAGCAGCAACAGCAGCATACTCTTCATAAAATGATTCATCTGTGTTTCAGAGAGAGAGTAGGGATGAGATAGGTAGACATGAAACGACATAAATTGTGGGGTCTCCAAGGTGCTGTATGCCCACGTTAGAGAAAATCTAATACATTCATGTCACCTGTAGAGGAAGCTCCACTGGAACATAAGATCCTTCAGGACTTGACAGCCCGCCGAGTCATGTCTCCGTTCTGTTCTGTGAGTCATGTCTCGGCGGGCTGTCAAGCCCTGGTGCTAGTTAACTCTGCAGAGTTACGAGCAGGTGTGTTTGCACGTGCACAGGGGTGAGGTGTGGGTGTACAGCAGGGCTCTGTGTGTGAGTCCCCGGATCCTCAGGGCCTCCAGCCTCTGAGCATCTCTGCCCTTCAGCCGGACCTCCAGGCGCTTCTCCAGCGCTGTTTTCGCTGCGCCGTAGTTTCATCCGTGGTAAAGGACTTCCTTATACCCTTACTCTGATCTCTCCTGTCCATCACAGTGCTACAAAAGTTCCAAGGACCAGCAGCCCCAGATGGAACTGCCGCTCCAAGGTTGCAACATTACATATATCCCGAAAGACAGCAAAAAGAAGAAGCACGAACTGAAAATCACCCAGCAGGGCACAGACCCACTTGTTCTTGCCGTCCAGAGTAAGGAGCAGGCTGAACAGTGGCTGAAGGTAACCTGTGTTGCTTTTGTTTCTGAGCCAGTTTCCTTCCCAAGCCTCTTCCTGAGATCTGTTTGTTTTTTGTTTAATGTTTTTTTTTTTTTTTTTACCACCCTCTGCCCCAGCCCCGTCCCTTCCTGTCTCTTCCTTCCCTCACTCCTCATCTGCTTCTTCCGTCCCTTACCGGGTTCCCATCTTCCAGACCAGGATGATGATGCCGTTTAGAGCAGCTGTGAGTAAGGAGGGATGAATGGAAAGCCATGCGAAAGCACCGTCCCTGATGAAGTGCAGAGTCGAGGTTTTGTTATGAGACTTCTTTCATTCAAAAGTGACCTGTGATCCAGCTGCCCAGATTCATCCTGTTGACACTGAAAAAAAAAACCAACAGTGATAAAAGCAATTACTCTCTAAGACTCACAGAACAGAAAGCTGTAAACGGAAAACAAAACAGCAGCCTTTTCCCCTCAATGGCCGCAGTGTGTTTTTCCCACGGGTGACACCATGACTAGCTTCTTTGAATGTCTTTCTAGAACCCATCTGTCTCTGTGCCCAGGCAGCTCTCCGGTGGGCATTGAGATGTGCCCAGACCCCTTTAGTGTTCCCCCTGGACTCTGCACTCAACTGGGAAGCGCAGCTTGGCAGACATTTCTGTCTGTTATATGCTGATATGTATTCTCTTCCGGAGAAGGCAGTGGCAACCCACTCCAGTGTTCTTGCCTGGAGAATCCCAGGGACAGGGGAGCCGGGTGGGCTGCCGTCTATGGGTTGTACAGAGTCGGACACGACTGAAGCGACTTAGCAGCAACAGCAGCATACTCTTCATAAAATGATTCATCTGTGTTTCAGAGAGAGAGTAGGGATGAGATAGGTAGACATGAAACGACATAAATTGTGGGGTCTCCAAGGTGCTGTATGCCCACGTTAGAGAAAATCTAATACATTCATGTCACCTGTAGAGGAAGCTCCACTGGAACATAAGATCCTTCAGGACTTGACAGCCCGCCGAGTCATGTCTCCGTTCTGTTCTGTGAGTCATGTCTCGGCGGGCTGTCAAGCCCTGGTGCTAGTTAACTCTGCAGAGTTACGAGCAGGTGTGTTTGCACGTGCACAGGGGTGAGGTGTGGGTGTACAGCAGGGCTCTGTGTGTGAGTCCCCGGATCCTCAGGGCCTCCAGCCTCTGAGCATCTCTGCCCTTCAGCCGGACCTCCAGGCGCTTCTCCAGCGCTGTTTTCGCTGCGCCGTAGTTTCATCCGTGGTAAAGGACTTCCTTATACCCTTACTCTGATCTCTCCTGTCCATCACAGTGCTACAAAAGTTCCAAGGACCAGCAGCCCCAGATGGAACTGCCGCTCCAAGGTTGCAACATTACATATATCCCGAAAGACAGCAAAAAGAAGAAGCACGAACTGAAAATCACCCAGCAGGGCACAGACCCACTTGTTCTTGCCGTCCAGAGTAAGGAGCAGGCTGAACAGTGGCTGAAGGTAACCTGTGTTGCTTTTGTTTCTGAGCCAGTTTCCTTCCCAAGCCTCTTCCTGAGATCTGTTTGTTTTTTGTTTAATGTTTTTTTTTTTTTTTTTTAATGCAAGCACAGCCAAACAGTGGATTAGCCTGTCTTTGATGTCTTGAATATTCTGATTGCTTTGAGGTTAATCATTTAAAACTTTGTCTTCAAAAGGGCATTCTGCCTCCTGTTTGCAATCTACTTCTAGAACTTTCTCTTGGCTTGATTTTTATCATTTTGCTTTGTCATGTCCGAAGTGAAGTGTTAGTTGCTCAGCTGTATCCGACTCTTGCGACCCCATGGACTGTAGCCCGCCAGGCTCCTCTATCCATGGAATTTTCCAGGCAAGAAAACAGGAGTGGATTTCGATTTCCTCCTCCAGGGGATTGAACCTGGGTCTCCTGCATTGCGAGCAGATGAGCCTTTACCGTCTGAGGCGCCAGGGAAGCCCATCGTGTCTGGATGTAGTTTTTTTTCCCCCCCTGCTCAGGTTTCCCTGGGCCTTTTAAATCTTGGATTTAAGGGGGTTTTTTTTAAGTTTTTTCTAAGTCTTGGGAAAAGTTTTCAAGCATTTCCCTTAAAATATAACTGCTGCATTCCCTTGCCTCTCCCAAATAATTTAAATATATGTTAGACTTTCCCACTATTTTCTACTTTTATCTTCTCTTTTCATTTCTTATCCTTATTTTCTCCCTTCAGTCTTGTTAATTTTCTCCCTGTTACTTTCCTGATCGCTGTTTCTGTCTTCAGCTGTATCTGATCTGCTGATAAGTTTGCTCTTGTTCACTGGGCTCTTCATTCCGTCTATGGCAGTTTTCAATTCTGGAATTCCTGGCTGTCTCCTCTCAGGAGCTTTTGTGTGGCTGTTCTCTCCATGCCAAGCACATCCAGGCTGCTTCTCTTGCCTGTGGTTTCTGTTTAGTTTGGGTCGGGGTCTGTGACCTGCGGTTCCTTTTCTTGTGTATGTCGTTTTGTCTTCTGGTCAGGGTATCTGATGATCATGCTGGTCATTATAGTAACATCTGGAAAAATATTACAGCACTTTTTTAACAGTACGTTTTGATGTCAGTTCTGCTGCTGCTGCTGCTGCTGCTAAGTCGCCTCAGTCGTGTCCGACTCTGCAACCCTGTAGACGGCAGCCCACCAGGCTCCCCCGTCCCTGGGATTCTCCAGGCAAGAACACTGGAGAGGGTTGCCATGTCCTTCTCCAGTGCATGAAAGTGAAAAGTGAAAGTGAGGTCGCTCAGTCGAGTCTGACTCTTTGCAACCCCATGGACTGGAGCCTCCCAGGCTCCTCCATCCATGGGATTTTCCAGGCAGGAGTACTGGAGTGGGGTGCCATCGCCTTCTCCGGATGTCAGCTCTACTGAAGTATAATTCAAATATCCTGCAGTTCATCCTTTTAAAGTACGATTCATTGGTTTTCAGTTGATTCATAGAGCTGTGCAACTATCAGCATAATCTAATTTCAGAACGTTTCCATCGGCTCAGAGAGACACTGTCCTTGCTGCGTTAGCAGTCACTGCCCCAGCCCCAGCCCCGGCCGAGCACTCAGCCGCCCTCCGTCCCCGTGGGCCTGCCTGCTCTGAGCACTTCCCGCAAACACGCTCGTGCAGTATGTGTCCTTCCGTGACTGTCTCCTTCTACTTGGCGTAACGTTTTCAGATTCATCCACAGTGTGTCTGTATCAGCCTGTCCTTCCTGTTTATTGCTTTTTGTGTCTTTGCTAAGAAACCATTGTTTAGTCGAAGGCCTGGAAGATTTATAACTATTTTCCTCTAATAGTTTGGTAGTGTCAGCTTTTACGTTTAGTCTGTGATCCATTTTGATTTCACCTTTGGTTATAGTGTGAAGTAGGGGTTTAGTCCCATTCTTTCCTGTGGCATCCAGTTATCCCTCTAGAAACAGTGTGATTCTTAGCACAGCGGCTTCATTTCTTGGACAGCATTTTCATTTGCCTATGGCACAAGCTGTCCCAGGCACTAGGTCTCCAAAATCAGTTTCATCTAATTTCAGAGCCTGAGATGTTTCAGAGCCCTCCACCTGAAGTCAGGCTGCAGTCCACTAAAGGGCGGGCTCACACTTAGGAGAGTCTTACTCCAGCTCCTAATCTTGGGGTCCTACTCTTAAAGGCAGGGCTTCCCCGGTGACTCAGTGGTAAAGAATCCACCTGCCAAGGCAAGGGATGCAGGCGTGACCCCTGGATTGGGAAGATCCACTGGAGAAGGAAATGGCAACCCACTCCAGTCTTCTTGCCTAAGAAATCCCAAGGGCAGAGGAGCCTGACAGTCCATGGGGTCACAAGAGTCGGACATGCTTGGCAACTAAACAACAGCAAGAGTGTGGGGCTTTGCCAGGAGCCTGTCTTTCCTGTGCCCTAGACCCAGGCTTTTGGCTCCATTCCTCCAGACCTGTCGGCGTACCCGCTGGCTTCTCCGCTCCCTCCTCTGGGGAGCAGCAGTCCTAGCTGCTGGCCTGCCTCTCAGTATTTCCATCTGCCTCTGGATCACGGCCGGGTAATCCCACACGATGCTCATAGCTGTTCTCTGCTTCTAGGAAGACGCTGTGTGTATTTCATCTTGCTTTCCTGATGGTCTTTATCAGGGGGATTGGTCCACCCCTTCTAGTCTGCCATTGCCTAATAGTACTTGCTGTGAAGAAAAAGACTGGGGTGGGCTGGGAAAGCCTGAGGAGGCGTTTTATAACACTGCGTTTATAATAAGATGCCAGCGCCTGTTAAACCCAGAACCCCACTTCCCTCTCCTCCCCTGGAAAAGCACAGGGCCAGACTCTGCTATGACAACAGTGATCATTTCTGCTGGGGCAGAGCACACAGATGTGGCTTTTTGCATGTCTGTAATTTGGGGATGGAGCAGAGCATTTGTTTTTTTAACGGGAGTCCTGTGATGGAGAGTTCCGGCTGCTGAGTTTGCTTCTCCTTCCAGACACAGAACCTAATATGTGACGTGTCAAGCCCTGCTGTTACCGAAGTACTTTTCCATTGTCAACAAAGCTGCCCCCCAGAAGTTGTTACTATGAGCCATTTCATTTTACAGGTGAGGTACTGAGTCCCAGATAGACGCAGTGGCACACCAGTCCACCTGGGATGGAGCCAGGAGTGGACTTCCGAATTTCCTGACTTCATGTTCGTCTTCGTTCTGCTGGGCCGTCTGACAATATCCCGTTTTCTCTTTTTATTCCTGACTTCCGGGTTCTTAGCACCATTCCTTCATTAAGGAGGGAAAGAATGAGGGCAGAGATGAAAAGCCTTACTTATGGTTCTGTTTTCTCCACCTGGTTACCTGTATCTGGCCTTCTGCATCTTTGTGTTTACCTGTTCTTAGAGGAGAACCGGGAAAGGATGCTCTGAAACCTAAGCTTTCTTCTCTCTATTCTCACAGCTGGTTGACTATTTAATGTGCAGAGACACAGCTCCCTTCTTAGTCACACTGCTCTGATAGGAAAGCATGGAGACTCACTGGCTTTCACTACTCCATCGGGAAATAATATTGAGCTGACCGTGTTGCTCACAAACACGCAGCTATAAGACAAAACTTTTCCAAGAAGTCAGGTGCTAATGGAGTGAAAAGTCTCATTTCAGCAAATGTGAGATACAGTTCAGGGCTACTTAGCCAATTTCAGAGTGATGACTCTGTCAGTGGATGTTGAATTGCAGGAACTTTTTAGCATTTGCTCATATTTCTTTAAAAAGAAGTGAATATGTGTAAATTACCTTTTTCTGAAGGGTTTACCTTAATTACGCCATTTAACGTTTGTGCTTCACTCCCATTGCATATTATAATACAGGAACCTAAGAAGTCTTGATTAGAAAGGAGAGTCAGATGACAAAACTAGTTTCAATCAGATACAAAATTTTAATTTTTTAAAACCAGCAGAGATCTGGGATGTTTCAGTTTAATTTCATCCAGATATTGTCTTTAGATTGGCTGCCTTTTCAGAATCATCTGGAATTTAAAACAGAGATTTCTAATGATTTGGTACCTAAGAATGTTTTGTTTGATTTTTAGTTTATGTCTTTTACCCTTTTTCAGATCCCCAAAGCCACAGGTACACTTGAAGCATGCCTCCCTCTTCCAAGATAACTTTTATCTAGAATTTGGTCTTTATTATTATTATTATTATCTAGGTATGCTTTAGAAATACTTTTTACTTACACAGGTATATACTCATAAACAAGGACAATGTTATTTTTCATGTTTAAACTTTCTGTGTAAATGGCTTCAGCCTGTACATGTCTTGCCGCCGGCTCTCTTCACTCAGCTGTTTGCACACTCTTGCTCTCTTGGGCCGTGTTCAGTGCGTGTTCTCACGCGTGTTCCCTGGTCTGGGTGTCCTGGTTCTCCAGGATGGGGACCATCTATTGGAATTGCTGAGTTTGGTATGTGCTCATCTTCACCGTTACTGGAACTTGGCAGATTGTTTTCCAGGCTCCTTTGTATAATTGAGCCTCCTCCAGCAATGTGCGAGAGGAATCATTTTGTGTGTGACCTTTCAGAGTTTCTTTGTACATGTGCAAGCAAACAGAAATGCAGATTTCAATTCCCATCCTCCCACCCTCATAAAAAGGGTGTATTCTGCACCTAGTCTTCTTTTCCCCCCTAAATAGAGTAATTGGAGATTTTTTTTCCAAATTAAAGAATACCACACTTCCTTTTTTCTCTCTTACACTACATAGCATTTCACTTTATAAATAGAATATGCTTAAATAAAATCTGCCTCCTGTGTATGGATGTTGGATTGTTGTCCTCTTTTGATGTGACAGAGTTCTGTAATAGTTAACCTGTGTCCATAGCATCTCACACTTCTGCTAGTCTGTAGGCTAAATTTCCAAAGAGAGCAATCATTTGTATGAAGGTTACAAGCAGTTATAATTTGAGATATAGATGAATTACTCGTGAAGGGTGGTCCAGCTGCCCATCAACAGCGTGTGTGTGCCTCTTTCCCTGCTGTCTTGCCAGCAGAGACAGCATGTTACCAGCCTTTGAATTTTTGCCAGCCTGGGAGGGGAAAATGATATCTAGTTTTAATCTGCATTTATCATCTTACGAATGACATGGAGCATCTTTTTACAGGGTTTAAGAGCCTACGGCTGTGTTACTGTTTCTGTGAGCTGTCTGTTTATATCCTTGGGCCTCTTTGTAGATATCCTGCTCAGAAATCTCTCTCTAAGGAAACTCCCAGTTCCGGAGGCCAAGCTAGGTTTGGTAGTCACAGCTCTAGCGCAGCCTGCTAGTTTCCACTTGGACAGAAGTTCTCGTGGAAGAAGCAGGGTTTGAGTCCACAGGTAAGCTCTCAGTCGGTAGGCTGCGAAGGGAGATGGCATTCCATAGCCATTGTCACTAAAGTTTTATTTGGGTCTTTAATTGCTTCTGAAATTCATCATAATAAACATAAAAAGGGCAGGAGGGAGAAGGGGATGAGGCAGTGGCACCCCACTCCAGTACTCCTGCCTGGAAACTCCCATGGACGGAGGAGCCTGGTAGGCTCCAGTCCATGGGGTCGCGAAGAGTCAGATGCAACTGAGTGACTTCCCTTTCACTTTCATGCTTTGGAGAAGGAAATGGCAACCCACTCCAGTGTTCTTGCCTGGAGAATCCCAGGAATGGGGGACCTGGTGGGCTGCCGTCTATGGGGTCACACAGAGTCCACATGACTGGACTGACGTGACTTAGCAGCAGCAGCGGTCCTGCACAGACAGCGTGTCACTAGAGGGCAGACTGGAGCCTGACCCAGAGTTGTGATCTCAGCTCCAGAAGCCTCTTGCTGAATGTCTCAGATGAACTACTTGACTTCTCAAAACATAGAGTTTTCTCATCTATGAAATGAAAGGGGTGGAAAGGAGTATTTCCTTTTGGAGTTGTGGTGAGGACACAGCAATATGAAAATGAAAATGTTAGTCTGACTCTGTGACCCCATGGACTGTAGCCTCTGTCCATGGAATTCTCCAGGCAAGAACACTGGAGTGGATCGCCATTCCCTTCAGGGAATCTTCTCAACCCAGGGACTGAGTCGCCAGGTCTCCTGCATTGCAGGCAGATTCCTTACTGTCTGAGCCGCCAGCTTAAGACCTACAGCATTTGGAAGAGCTCCTCGCCTGTATGAGCAGTATGTGCGTGTGAGCTGCTGGTGGTGGTGGTGGTAATCGACTTACAAGCTCCTGCTGACGTCAGTTTGGAGGTCAGGATGACAGAGGATGTTTTCGGGGGCCAGAGTGGCAAGCGTCCACCTGCCTCCTCCTGCCCTCCTTTGTCCAGACCTGCAGGGAGGCCGGGAAGCACTGTCCTGTGTACCCTCAGACGGACACCACGTGCTAATCATCTGCCACATCCCCTATTGCAAAGTAAACTAATAAGCATCCCAAACAACTGTAAATAGATTATACCAAAGGTAAGTTTTCAAAACTTGCCTGCTCTGGGTCTTGGTTGCAGCGTGTAAGACCGTTTTTCAGTGTGATATATGAACCCTGAGTTGTGGCATGTGGGGTCTAGCTCCCTGACCAAGTGTGGAACCCCCGGCCCCCTGTGTTGGGAGCGTGAGGTCTTAGCCCCCGGACCACCAGGGAGGTCCCGAAAGAGAGCGTGCAGAGGGAGCTGTCTGCCCTGGCGGCACCGCTGGCCTCCCCTGAGGAGGACCTGCGAGCGCCCCAGTGCTGGCTTTGGTGTAAGTTCGGTATCAGCTTCACCCACCCTTTTCTTGCTCCTTTCCCCACTCCCAGCTGGGCAGCATTGTCCTGTTCTGACAGCATCTCCTGATCTCCGGCTGCTTTGGAGGGACACAGTTGGGAAGAGTTCTCACCAAGGCTTAATGTGCTGAGGGCATTGTGGTTTTGCCGGAGCTCTCAAGGGAATCACAGCATGGTTTATTGTATACGTCAGCTCGGAGAACACCATCCTGTCTGTGCTTTAATGAAGGTCTTTCAGGACTTCCTGGTGGTCCAGTGGATCAGACTTTACCTTCCAGTGCAGTGGGTGTGGGTTCAGTCCCTGGTCAGGAAGCTAAGATCCCACATGCCTTTCAGTCAAAAGTCCGAAGCAAGCAACAGAGCAGTACTGTAAGAAATTCATCAGCTGTTGCTCAGCCTCTCTGTCGTGCCAACTCCTTGTGGCCCCATGGACTGCAGCACGCCATGCCGCCCTGTCCCTCGCAGTCTCCTGGAGTTTGCCCAAGTTCCTGTCCATTGAATCGGTGACGCTATCCAACCATCTCATCCTCCGCTGCCCTCTTCTCCTTTTGCCTTCAGTCTTTCCCAGCATCAGCGTCTTTTCCAATGAGTCAGCTGTTCACATCAATAGAGACTTAGAAAAATGAAAAGTAAAATAAAAGTTGAAAAACGTAGCATTTAAATAAAAAATGGAAAAAGGAGAAGTCTTTGTGTTCACCCAGGATCTCCCTTTTCCCCATTTCTTTTTGAAGTAGGGCCTCCGACATCACTTTCACTCTAAAGAAATTACTAAAAAAAAATCATTTGTAATAGAGCAGGCCATCCTGAACTAACTCCTTTCAGCTTTGACTGGAGATGCCTTTATTTCATGTTAACTCTGTGGGAAGTTAGCCGCCGCTTGTATCAGCTGCACCTCTGAGTGCGATGTCACTTTCTCCTGTGTCTTCTGTTAAGGTTTGTTTAGCCTTTGCTGCCGGTCAGTTGATGATGGTGTGTGTGGGTGCAGCTCTTTAGGTTTTCATCTTTCTCAGTGTTTAGCTCTTCTGCTATTCTGTGGGTTGAGGTCTTTCAGCAGTCTCGCACCATTGGGAGCTCTATCTCTTCAAGAATTTTTCTGCCTCGTTTTTTTTCTCTCCTCTCCTTGTATGTGTCCGGTCACTTGGAGTAGCCCAGGGACTTTTGGATACTCTGTTCTCTCTTCATTCTCCCATGCATTTCAGTTTGGGTGGATATTTGGCTTTACCTCTCCTCAAGATTCCTGGTCCTTCCCGCCTCTGTGTCTAGTGTGCCTTTAAGCCCGTCTAATGAATTTTTCTATTGTAACGTCCCATTTTTCATCTCTAGCATTTCTCTTAAAAACAAAAAAAAGTTTTCGTCTCTCTTCTGAAATTCCCTATCTCTTCACACGTGTTGTGTATCTTTTTCATGACTGCTTTTGACTTCTATCATAGTCATTTTAAAGTCTCTTGTACGTTTAATGTTTGGCCCACCTCTAGGACTTCTCGCATTGAATTTATCTCTTGAGTTTACATCCTATTTCACGTGCTCTGTGTGAGAGGACAGTAGAGGCAGAAGTGGAAGCTGTTTCCTCCGGGAAAGGGTGTGGCCCTTCTCCTGCTTGCTGCCTCAGGTGGGCTGCCTCAGTCCCGCCTGCAGGGGACGCAGACCTGGGCTGGGGGTTTCAGCTGCTGTTGCCGCGTGTTTTCAGGGCTGCTCTGGGGTTTCCCATCAGCGTGCCTCGGGTTCTGAGCTGCCGTGGGGTCCGGAGCTCTCTGTGCTTTCCTTTCTGGCTTGATGGAGGCTGGCTCTTTGCTTTGCTGGGGTCTCCTCTGTTCTGCAGTTGTGCCTCCGGCCTCCCAGGCCTTGGGAGGAACCTTTCTGTCCTGGTGCGTGTCTCTAGCTTTTGCAGGCTGGCCGCCTTGTGCTCTGGGAAAGCCCAGGCCTCTCTGGAGGAGGGCATCATCTTCACTGCCGCTGTGAGGCAGCTGCCTCGCACTTGCCCAAAGTCCCGTGTGTCTCAGGACATCCCCGAGCTCAGCTTCTGTGGCTGGAGCCTTCCAGGCTGTCCTTACACACTCAGGACAGAAGCAAGGGAAGGAAGTGGCAGGCGGGTATAGACTTGTCTGTCACTGCGTCTCCTTGAGTTTAAATGGTTATGACAGCCTTCATGTGGCTGCTTGGCCTCCCTGGGGGCTCAGCTGGTACAGAATCCGCCTGCAGTGCAGGAGACCTGGGTTCCATCCCTGGGTTGCGAGGATCCCCTGGAGGAGGGCACGGCCACCCACTCCAGTGCTCTGGCCTGTATAGGCCATGTGGTCACGGAGTCAGACACGATCGAGCGGCTTTGACTTCACTCAGCCCAGGGGCCGATAGGAGTTTTCCGGTTCCTCTGCAGCTCTCTGAGGTGGGTCCCCTGCTGCTGCTGTCCTGCCTCTCGTGAGGCAGCTGGAGCCTCTCCCTTCTCGAGAAGGACTCTTCACTTCTGAGGACTTACCTCACTTAGGCTTCTTTGTATCCTCACTGCTTTAATGAGTTAAGAAAATGCTACACGTTTTTTAGAAAACGTTATCCACACTGCTTTGTCAAAGTGAGAGTGAAGGCCTGCGTGCCTGTTTTGTGGCAACAGCGCTCAGGAGACTCTGTGCTGCGTTTTTATTCCTCAGCCTTGCCAGAGGTTTATCCATTTTATTAGTTCTTTCAGAAAACCCCCAATTTTCCACTGGTGATTTTTCTCTGTGGTACTATTGCTTTCTATTTTATTAAGTTCTCTTCTTTCACTTTGTTTTGGCTTGATTTTCTACCATTATCCCATTTTCTTGAATAGTATACTTAGATAACTAATTGTTAGCCTTTTACATATATATATATATATATATATATATTTAAAGCTATGCATTTCCCTCTAAGCACAATTTTAGCTACATCTTCTATTTTGATTTTTTTGTGTTTTTTTCATTTAATTTAAAATATTTCCTAATTTCTGTCGTGAGTCCCCTTTTTAATAATGGTCTATTTGGGAATATATTGCTGAGTTTCCAGGTATTTAGTGATTTTTTAAAAAAATGTATCTGATTGTTTTAAATTTCTAGTCTAATTCCACTCTAGTCACAGCACTCTACATGGTTTCACAAAGCAGGCGTTGTGTAGGCTTGGCTCACCGCTCAGCGTGTGGTCAGCCTGGGTATGCGCTCTGTGTCTGCTCGTAAGGGTGTGTCCTGCGCATTTGCTGGGTGTCCTCTTCTGTAGATGGCTATTCGATCACAGTCATGAATTGTCATCTACATCCTTACTAGTTTATTCATTTTATGAGTTACTCCAAGGGAGAGACGTGGGAATATCTACCACTTTGATTATGAATTTATCTTATTTGTCTTTGTTATTTCCTTCAGTTTTTGCTTAACGTTTTTGAGCCTGTGGTCTTTGTTACATACAAAATTTAAATGGCTGTATTTACTGGGAGTTAAAACCTGAAACGTCCCTCTTCCAGTGTTTCTTGCTTAAGGAATTACTCTCTGATTAATCTGTAGATTAATAATCTTACCTAGTGGTACTTTTTGGTGAACAGGATGTGTTAAATCTGAGGTCCACCACATCAAATCTTTACTTCTGTTGATGCTTGTTGTTTATTTGCTAAGTCATGTCCGACTCTTTGTCCAACAGTAATGTGCCAGACTTCTCTGTCCATGGGATTTCCTGGGCAAGAATACTGGAGTGGGTTGCCATTTCCTTCTCCAGGGGACCTTCCCTACCCAGGAATCGAACCTGGTTCTCTTGTGTCTCCTGCGTTGGCAGGTGGATTCTTTACCTCTGAGCCACCGGGTAAATCCTTTTTTTACTGGTATAGTCAGTGCATTTTGCATCCCGCCCCCCCAAATTTTAGCATATCCCAAGTCATCACGATAGAACCTGTGTTTGCTTCCAGAAGTTTTCTGGCTCTGTCCGTTTAGGTCTCTGATTCGTGCGCTTTGGCTCTCAGGTACGGGATGAGATGTGGGAGTCGAGGTTCATTTTCTTTCCTGTGTATGGTCAGCTGTCTTAGAGCCGCTGAAACACTAGTTTCCGCGACGGGCAATGCGCTGGGCGTGCCGCGTGCAGCCTTCGCTTGCCCCGTGTCCCGGCTCCGCAGGTCAGGCCACAGCGTCCGGCTCGCTGCATCTTTAGAGAGAGCCCTGAAGTCGGCTGTCATGTGGGTTCCAGCATGGTTCTCTGTTTTTCTAAATGATGAAAAACTGTGAAGTCATGTTTTTACGTGTGAAATAGCCAGTGCCATCATCCGAGTTTCTAATTCACCTTGCCAAGTCCACCGCTTTGTGCTTGAAGCAGGTGTTTTTTCCTTAAAAGAACTGGCGCATGAGGAGCGAGGCGTGTTAATCTTGGTGCAGCCTATTAGAATGACAGAAGAGTGAATGGGAAGTCTGGAAATCTGGAGAGTATTCTGAGAGTGCCTGTAACTCATTAGGATATTTTCAGTCGCGCAGTTTTCCCATTTATCTGTCAAGTGGAAGTAATGCTGATCAGAATGATCAAAAAGCTAGCATGGAAAAGGTATATAAATGCCTCCTTAGAATTATAGTAAACAGTCAAAATATATGATTTATTGGCATCACCTCTTAGGATTCCTTGCACGGAAAGCTCTAAGAACTCTCTAACTTGAATTACTTTATAAAACAAATGCCAAGTTCCCTTATTAATATAAACTCCTATTCTCCCATCTTGTCGTAAACCTTTCATCCCAGGCCTTCAGTATTTTGAAACATGGCTTCAGTGCAGCAGTGAAATATCTCTTCAGTACGTCACACACACCCCCGTCAGGTATGGGAAGCCTGGGGCCTGTGTTTGGCCAGGACATAACTTGACAGAAACTTCTTGAAGGGTAGCTGCCAAATCTGTTTCTCTCCTTTCAGTCTGTAACTTCCATTACCGACAACTCTTGCCAAAGTTAACTCTGTGTGTGTGTGTGTGTGTGTGTGTGTGTGTGCGTGTGTGTGTGCAGATGTTGCAAACATGAGCCATCTTGTAGGGGTCAGTCAGAAGACAAGAGCCAATATTCCCAATCTTTACCTCTGAGCCACCGGGTAAATCCTTTTTTTACTGGTATAGTCAGTGCATTTTGCATCCCGCCCCCCCAAATTTTAGCATATCCCAAGTCATCACGATAGAACCTGTGTTTGCTTCCAGAAGTTTTCTGGCTCTGTCCGTTTAGGTCTCTATTCGTGCGCTTTGGCTCTCAGGTACGGGATGAGATGTGGGAGTCGAGGTTCATTTTCTTTCCTGTGTATGGTCAGCTGTCTTAGAGCCGCTGAAACACTAGTTTCCGCGACGGGCAATGCGCTGGGCGTGCCGCGTGCAGCCTTCGCTTGCCCCGTGTCCCGGCTCCGCAGGTCAGGCCACAGCGTCCGGCTCGCTGCATCTTTAGAGAGAGCCCTGAAGTCGGCTGTCATGTGGGTTCCAGCATGGTTCTCTGTTTTTCTAAATGATGAAAAACTGTGAAGTCATGTTTTTACGTGTGAAATAGCCAGTGCCATCATCCGAGTTTCTAATTCACCTTGCCAAGTCCACCGCTTTGTGCTTGAAGCAGGTGTTTTTTCCTTAAAAGAACTGGCGCATGAGGAGCGAGGCGTGTTAATCTTGGTGCAGCCTATTAGAATGACAGAAGAGTGAATGGGAAGTCTGGAAATCTGGAGAGTATTCTGAGAGTGCCTGTAACTCATTAGGATATTTTCAGTCGCGCAGTTTTCCCATTTATCTGTCAAGTGGAAGTAATGCTGATCAGAATGATCAAAAAGCTAGCATGGAAAAGGTATATAAATGCCTCCTTAGAATTATAGTAAACAGTCAAAATATATGATTTATTGGCATCACCTCTTAGGATTCCTTGCACGGAAAGCTCTAAGAACTCTCTAACTTGAATTACTTTATAAAACAAATGCCAAGTTCCCTTATTAATATAAACTCCTATTCTCCCATCTTGTCGTAAACCTTTCATCCCAGGCCTTCAGTATTTTGAAACATGGCTTCAGTGCAGCAGTGAAATATCTCTTCAGTACGTCACACACACCCCCGTCAGGTATGGGAAGCCTGGGGCCTGTGTTTGGCCAGGACATAACTTGACAGAAACTTCTTGAAGGGTAGCTGCCAAATCTGTTTCTCTCCTTTCAGTCTGTAACTTCCATTACCGACAACTCTTGCCAAAGTTAACTCTGTGTGTGTGTGTGTGTGTGTGTGTGTGTGTGCGTGTGTGTGTGCAGATGTTGCAAACATGAGCCATCTTGTAGGGGTCAGTCAGAAGACAAGAGCCAATATTCCCAGAAATGGGGTGGTCAGGTTTCCTGCAAAAATGTGCAGAGATTGTGTTTCTGAAGATGAAGGTTCAAGTTAAAAGCAAACAAAAAATACCACAGAACATATAACAATTTGTTTTTCTTTTTTTGAAGGATTTGTGATTCTGAACTTGGATCCAGCTTTCTTAAATACTTATTGAACTTCTCTCTAAACATGGCTCTTTCCAAAGAAGTATATTAATATAAAAACCTCTTTTGCAGCTATTAGAAAAAAATA
The DNA here is from genome assembly GCA_006408675.1 of Madoqua kirkii. NCBI lineage: Eukaryota > Metazoa > Chordata > Mammalia > Artiodactyla > Bovidae > Madoqua > Madoqua kirkii. The sequence continues at coordinate 74,187 of SJYC01116163.1, forward strand.
GGTCAATAAGCCCTTTATCTAGAACCTCGGCGTGAGCCCTGCGGGGCAGCCTGGCAGTGCAGAGCAACCGGAGCAGGGAGCGCCGTGAAGGCCCCACCTGAAAGAAGCCGACCGCCGGGCGAGGCCTGCGGAAAGCAAGGCCCGCCTCCGCCCGTGGGTCCTCCCGCAGCGTCTTCCTCTGTGCCTGGGAGGGCAGTCACGGATAACTCCTATTGTTAAGTCCTCTGGCGATGCTGAGAGGCCCCGGGTAATCCCACCAGCCCCAGGTGTGCCAGGACTCCTCCGGCCTGCCGAAGCCGCCTCCACCTGCTCCCTCCGCGGGGCCAGTGCAGGTTCAGGAAGGGGGAAACTGAGAAGAGCTGCCTCTGGTGTTGTGAGCGCGCGGATCCCGGCTTCCTCAGCAGAGGCTCCCGCGCCTCGGTGGCTCAGTAACCGCCCCTGGCTGCAGGGGCCCAGAGACCCCTCAGCTCCTCAGACCTCCGTCTGATGGGGAAACAGGGCCTGGTAACGGGACAGGGGTGAGGGGAGGGGACGGCCCAGGGACCAGGAGAGAGAGGGAGGGACTCAGCGAGGCTGCGGTGCTGGCGAAGCAGGCGCGGCTTCTAGCTGATGTGAGCGCTCTCTCTCTTCTTAAAGACTTCCCAGCCCTCTGCGGATCTCAGGGATCTGCGTGGAGGGCCGGGAGAACTGTCATGAGGCTCCCCTTGCCTCCTGTGATGGTCTAGTCTCTTCCCTTCTGTTTTTCAGTCACAGCTTTTTTTTTTCTCATAGAGAATTTCAGGTCCAGTTTATCTCTTCATTCCCTTCTCTTATTTTTCCTCTCATCAAACTCTTTTTTTAGTTGCTGTTACATGCTAGGCATTGGGAAAACCAGCCTGAGCGAGGTGGAGCCCCTTCTTTGAAAATGAGCCCAGCTTTAATAGAGGAAGCAGACCAGTAAGTTCAGGATGCCTGTGACCGGGCCCTGAGCACAGCGCGGGGCTGCCCATGCCGGTGGAGAGACAGCAGCACCGTGTCCCAGGATGCCTGTGACCGGGCCCTGAGCGCAGTATGGAGCCGCCCATGCCCGCCTGTGCCCGTGGAGGCACAGCTGCCCCACGTCCCAGGCAGGAGGGTCTGAACAGGCTTCCTGGTCACGTGGGAACTGGGCCGCCCTGGAAGGGTGAGTCCTGTTCAGCCAAGGGGGAGCACACCTCCCCTGGGAGACCCCTGAGGTCTAACTGGAGCTGTGTCGATCCTCCACCTTTGGAAAAAAAAGAAAGAAAAAAGGAGAAAGAAAAAAAAGACAGTTGTGTTTTACATAAAAGCTTTTGCCAGAGATAGATTTCCACAGGTTATGCTTTGTGGAGTTTAGCCTTTTAGTGTGAACTGAGTCCCTCGAGACCCTCAGGGCGTGTGTACAAATCGACACGTGTTCACGTGTGTAGCACTCGGATGGAGGGAGAGCGCACGCCGGCTGTGTCGCTGAGCTGTTGTGCTGGCCATCGCTTTGCGCACATTCTAGGTGGGGCTGAGGCTCACAGGGAGGCTCTGCCATGCGTGTGGAGCCCATTGGAGGTGGGGGTGGGCTGGGATTCAGCCCTAGCTCCTGTCGGACAGGAGCCCGGGAGTTTTCCGTCGCTGTAGTGATGTCGGCATTGGTGACCGCAGTCACGTCTTCAGTGTGTGTGAATACTTGTGCAGGCGCTGGCTGGGCACCCAGGCTCACATTTTCTCTTAATCCAACCATAAGGACAAGACAGGTTGTCTTTCTCCAGAAGAAAGAGAAAGTCTCATCCTTAGATCAAGAGAGCTTGTTCCTTGTCAGCTGAAGGCGTGATAAGCACAAGGAAGTGGGGGACTAAAGACTCAGTGCAAAGAGCAGGGAAATTAGCATGAAACAGCCAGACTGAGGGAAGCTTCCTGCTGGAGACGTCCAGGAGGACAAGTCACCTGCTTGGTGTGCCTTTGCTGGCTTTCACACGTGAGACTCAGCAGGGAGACAACGTTGGCTAGCTCTCTGGGTTTCTTCTCTTTCTTTTCTCCTGTTTTAGTCTCCGGTGTGGATTTCACCCCCGTTGCTTTTTCATAAAGCAGCTGAGCGGCGGGATGGCTGGAGACACCATCCCAGCCTCCCCTCAGCTCCTGGCTCCAGTCCCAACCCCAGAGCCAGTCGAGGGAATCTGAGTGTGTCTGCTGGGATCCTGTTGCAGAGTTCCTATACAATAGCTGGGAGTCCGGCGTTGCTGTTTTTCTTTTCTTTTTTTCTTTTTTGCTCAGAAGGCACTTGGGTTGAACTCAGGTTGCATCTTAGTTCCATTTTGAAAGCTGTGCCTGCTAGCTCCTTCTTCACAGGAGTGTGAGTTGTGCCAGGCCAGGAGCTTGTCTGTCCTGTTTCTTGCTGTTGTCGGTGATCAGAGCACCTTGGGGAGCTCAGGGAGGACGGAAGGGATGGGGGTGGCTTCGGGCTGGCTGTGGTCGGCAGTGGGTGCCACACGGTGGTCCTCACACCTGAGGGTTTGAGCTGGGAGTCCTTCCGGAGCTCTCAGCGTCAACAGTACGGGTGCTGGCAGTGATGGGCGTCGGGGACCGCAGCCACCGTGTCTTTCTTGTATTGGTGCACGCGCAGGTGCTGGCTGAGGCATTTTGCACACAGGGTCACATTTTCTCTTAATTCAACTGCAAATGCAAGACAGGTCATGTTGACACGCCCTTCTTTGCTAGTGAGGACCCTGCGGTCAGAGAGGGTGCGACTCGGCCACTCCTGAGGTGCTTGCCTCGCAGATGGGTCTGCAGGCGCCATCTCAGAGTCTCAGTGCTTATCCTCCCTGCTTCTCCAGCCCCTAGCCCCCTCCTGGCTCTACAGAGCCCCTCCCCAGGGGTCCCCTTCAGCCATGCCCGCCCCCCAGTCTCTCCGCCTCTCGTACAGACACTCCTCCTCCAGGCAGCCTTTGCTGGGCCATCCCGCTCAGCTTCCTCCCTCCCTCCCTCCTGCTTCCTGCTCCTGGGAAGTGTGCTTTCCTGCTTGGCTTCCGGCTTCCGTGTCCACTGCAGCTGGGCTCTTGTAGCCACTCCCCTCCTTTGGCTCCATCCTGGGTACTGACTGTGTATCTTCCCTGAAGCTCTGCCCTGCTTTGTCTCTCCCCGCCCCACCCCAGACGTGCCTCCTCTAGACCCGTGAGCATCAGCCTCAGCAATGGCTCCCGGGGTCCCGCTGGCCTCTCCTGGCCTATCTCGCCACACAGCATCTGGGTTTTCCATAAACTTTTCACGTCTACCCTTTGCACCTCGTTCCTGCTGCCTGGAGCCTTTTCTACTGGTTCTTCCCATGGCCACATCCTCTGGCCTTTTAGCTCAGCATGCATCTCACTCACATGTCATCCCAGGAAGGCCTCTCTTCATCTGAATCAGCCGCCCCTTCCTGTTAAAGACCCTTTTCTGTTCTCTGTAGCAGTGGCGACTGTCGTACGTCACCTTCGTTTCTTGGGCAGTACTCATAGTTTGCCGTGATATCTAACTTTTACTGGAGTGGAAGCCCCATGAGGGCAGGACTCTTACATACATCATTCCCTTCCGTATCCCAGAACCTCTGTTGTTTTCAGGATGGCCTAGACAGTTGGCAAATGTTGAGTGAATGCGTGGGGCTTCCCTGGTGACTTAGTCAATAAAGAGTCTGCCTGCCAATGCAGGAGACCTGGGTTCGATCCACGGGTGGGGAAGATCCAAAGGAGAAGGCAATGGCAGCTCCCTCCCGTATTCTTGCCTGGAGAATCTCCATGGACAGAATGAATGAGTGAGAGAATGAACAAATGAATGCCTGGCCTCCCAAGGCTTAGCTCCAGATGGCTCTGACCCTCGGTTTTTCCCACCGCGCCTCTTGCCTCCGTCTCGACCCTCGTGTGAGCCTCTCTGCCGTTCTGCACTTGCCACAGGTGGTCAGAGAGATCTACAGTGGCTGCAGCGGGCCCTCCGAGCTGGAGTACCCTCCCCCGCCGAGCTCCCCGGTGCACAAGGTGGAGCTGGAGAAGGTAAGGGGCGTGCTTCTTTCCAGGAATTAACCTTGCAGCTGATCTAGGCCTTCCTGGAGGTTTTAAGAGCACCTCTGAGAATTTCAGCATTTCTAGTTGAAAAACAAAAAGAAACAAAAAAACAACGTACCCCTGCTGTGCCTCTGCCTGCCCGGTAGGAAGCACTGGTCAGCTGCTCCACTGACCACGTGGTCCTCATCCTCGCCAGCTGTAGATGCAGGAAAGGGGTGTGAAGGCGTCAAGGGTTTCAGATGTTCAAGGCCACCGGCTGTAACACAGCAGCGTGCGATCAGCGGCAGCTCTGTGTTCTTCTGGAATATGGCCTGTGCTTCCCGAGTGTTCCTTTCCAGAGGCTCATTCCCCACAGACAGGTTACAACCTGCCGCGCCTGCTGTCTTTCCCCGATGGTGTTCTGACAACATCTCCACCACCCACAATCTCAGCTCTTCCTCTCAGCCCATACAGTGCAAAGGAAGCCAGAAGTCAACCCGTAGACTGGGGTAAGACGTGTGCAAAAGACGTCCGAGTGAGGATTTGCGTTCAGAACAGATAAAGAAGTCTCAGAAGTCAGTATGAACCAAAAATCCAATAAGAATACAGATAACGGTTTTAATAGATGTTTCCCTAAGGATGATGGCTCTTCAGAGTCCTTTGGACAGCAAGGAGATCAAACCAGTCAGTCCTAAAGGAAATTAGCCCTGAATATTCACTGGAAGGACTGATGCGGGAGCGAAGCATTAGTATCTGGTCTCCTGATGGCCACAGTTTGCCCGTATGAGCAAAGATCCCGTTTCCGCTGCGAGCCCTGCTTCCTGCCCAGTTTCCTGCCCTGTTGCTGCTGCGGCGAGCCCCGCTTCCTGCCCTGTTTCTGCATCGAGCCCCTCTTCCTGCCCCGTTTCCTAATGGGTTTACCTGGCGAGCCCTGCTTCCTCCCCGTTTCTGCGGCGAGCCTCGCTTCCCGCCCCGTGGTGGTCTGTTGGTGGCCTGTCTCCCAGGAGCGTCCTGAGCCCTCCCTGTTGACCCCTGCCCCACCCAAGGACTGTTCCTTTCTGTCTACTCTTGTAGCCAGGGCTCTCTAGAGAAACAGAAGAGCCTGTGTATGTATACGTACACATATTTTATATGTATTATAAAATTAATTTAAATATGAACTAAAATTCTCCATGCAGATGAGAGACTCACTGTGAGCAGCTGACTCAGGATGATGGAGCCAGGTTAGGGTGGTGTGGCTTGGTGAGGGAAATAGTTTATGTACTCCTGATATTTTTCAAAATTATTTGCCAGAGAAAGTGATGTAGTGATGTAACATGTGCTAGTGTAAGCTCAGTGAGTTTTTCCTTTGTTCTTTTGATGTTTTTAAAGCTTTTGGGGCAAACCAACCAGATAGTCTGTGTTCTAGCTGAGCCCTAACCACCTCCAGATTACTGGAACGTGGCCCAGGTTTTCTTTCATTTTTGAGATAACATATGGCTGATCCATGATACATCACTTGGTCAGTGTGGCCATGGTAAGGTAACTTAATCTTTTTATCCTCACAGAAACTGTCTTCAGAGAGACCAAGTTCAGACGGTGAGGGTGTTGCAGAAAATGGAATTGCTATGTGTAATGGAAAAGAACAAGGTGAGTTCTGCTCATGCCAAAAATATTAAACCAAAAAAAAACCACCCCAGCTCCAAAACAGAAGCATGCTGACCAGGTCTGTAAATCCTGATCATGTGGGAAATGCCCTCAGTGGTTTAGCGATGCAAGCGTCATCGTCCCGTGTCGCACAAACAGGAATCCGAGGTTAGCCCTGTCTCTCCGGGTCTTCGTTTTCCTGCCGCCAATCCTTGGTCTAGGCTTCCTCTTTGTCTGGGCGTGTTCCCTGCGTGAATGTACTGCATTTTTTGTGTGGGGTTTGGGGGTTTTCGCTGTGCCTCTCGGCTTATGGGCTCTTAGTTCCCATCTGAACTAAGATTGGCGCCTGGCAGTGAAGGCGCCCACGTTCTAACCAGTGGGCAGCCCGGGAACTCCCTGGTCCTCGTGTCTTACTCACAGCAGGCTGCTTCCTCACCTGATTTATCACCGGGGCAGATCTGCATCGGGGCGGGGTGCCAGCATCTCACGGGAGAAGAGGTTGGGGGGCGGGGGGACCTCATGTACGTGGAATGGTCTAGCTTCTGTCCTTCTGTGGCTGGCTAATTTCGCGCGGCATGCCGCCTTCAGGCTCATCCCCGTTGCGGCAGGTGCGGGACTCCCTTCCTCGTTAAGGCGGGATAGAGCTCCCGTGTGGGTGGACCACGCTGTTCTCTCTTCATTCGCTGGTGGACGTTTGGGTGGCCGCCTCCTTTTGGCTATTTCCAGTAATGCTGCTGTGGGCGTGAGGGTACAAATACTGGTTTTTATTTTTTCCCTGAAGTCAACTTTATAAAGGTGTAAGTTACACATTGTCATATCCAGCCTTTTTGGCATATGACAGACACATACATGTAACCTGCATCGCAATCAAGACGTAGAGCACTGCTGTCAGCCCCAGATGCTCCCCGGTGGCCGCTGACCCGTTTGCCGTCCTGGAGGCGGAATCACGCAGGGCGCAGCCTTCCGGGTCTGGCTTCTCACTCCACCTGTTGCGACTGGGGCGGATCCACGTGCTAAGTCAGTTGTCCATTCTTTTTCTAGGCTGAGAGGGTTCCAGTATGGACGGACCAGTTAGGTATCCACTTCCCGACTGGAGAACAGCTGGTTGTCCGCGGGTTTGAGCGGTTTATGAGTGAGGCTGCTGCGGGCGTCCACCGCAGGCTTTTGCGTGAGCACGCAGCGTCTTCACTCCGTTTGGCCGACGCCTCAGGCTGGGGCTCTGCAGCTGTGGCACTCACGCCTCCTCACCAGCCTTCTGTTGCCATCTTTCTTTTGTTCTTTTTAATTTGGCCATTTTAACCAGTGCTCTGTAATTGTGCCTTTAGAATGCATTTTCCCGTGACCAACAGTGTTGAACATTTTAAAATATTTTTTTGCCAACTGCGTATTGTCTTTAGTTCCTGTTCAGTCGCTCAGTCGTGTCCAACTCTTTATGACCCCGTGGACTGCAGCACGCCGGGCTTCCCTGTCCGTCACTATCTCCTGGAGCTGGCTCAGACTTATGTCCATTGAGTCAGTGATCTCATCCCTGCCGCCCCCTTCTCCTGCCCTTGGTCTGTCCCGGCATCAGGGTCTTTTCCTACGAGTCAGCTCTTCACATCAGGTGGCCATAGCATTCGCGCTTCACTCCCGCATCAGTCCTTCCAGTGAATATTCAGGGTTGATTTCCTTTAGGACTGACTGGTTTGATCTCCTTGCTGTCCAAGGGACTCTGAAGAGTCATTATCCTTAGGGAAACATCTATTAAAACCTTTATCTGTATTCTTGTTGGGTTTTTGGTTCATACTGACTTCTGAGACTTTATTCTGAACACAAGTCCTCTCTCGGACGTCTTTTGCACACATCTTACCCCGGTCTATGGGCTGACTTCTGGTTTCCTTCGCACTGCGTGAACTGAGAGGAAGAGCTGGGTTTGTGGGTGGGGGGAATGTTTTCGCTGTGCATGGTCATCCCTGTCTCTGCTCCCTGTGAGCGGTTCTGCCCGCCCGGCTCTCCGCGCTCTGTCGCTGGGGCGAGCAGCTGGTGCACAGACGTCTCCTGGCTCAGAAAGGAAGTCGCCGTAAACGGAAGAGCAGTCCACACCATTAAGAATCCTGGAGCCCAGATTGTCTGGGCTGTTTTGATGTCACGGTTTACCCCAGAGGGTCACGATCTCTGCCTCGGCCCACGAGATTTTCTAACCCTGTTGTTTCTGTGTGTAATTTTAGTTCTTTGCGTCGGAAGCTGTTCGGTGGAAGGTATCATCTCTGGCTTCACAGGGCACATTATCTGTCATCAGAGCCGGGAAAGCTATCTTTAAGTTCTGCCCTGAAATGGGACAGCGTACAATCTCAGGGTTCCTGCTCAGACGCTGAGACTCAGTGGGCACTGCTGTGGCTGGTCTCTTTCCTTGTTTGCCATTTCCTTCCCTAGGGTCCCTGCCTGAAATTAGGTCCTGCAGAATGATGTCGCATGTCTGGACGTACAGGTCAGTGCCTGTGTCTGCATCTGACGGTCTCGTTTCCTTGTAACAGGACCAGCCTTCTCTGCTCTGTCACGGTGACCTCGGTTCTGACACTTCTGCCTGGCATGGGACTTTGCATATAGTCAGACCCCAGTGGACAGCCACTGAAGGGAGCTAGCAGCTTAGGTGCATCCTGACCTTGCTACCTGAGCTTTCATCCTCGCTGCACACTCTTGGCCAATTTGCACTTGAGAAATTCCAGTAAAGCCCCTTTGATCCCAACCATGTCTCAGCTGAGACAGATTTCTCTGCGGGCTGCGTGGAGGAAATCCCGAACTCCTGCAGCTGCCCCGGAATGCTAGACTCGCAGCGGAACACGGGCGTGAGCCAGACTCTGTGCCCAGAGCCACAGGGATTGGCTCTAACTCTGGCCGCTTCTTTCCGGGTGTCCGGCCCCGACATGTAGTGAGCCAGTGTGGTGTGACTTTGGGTAAATTAGTAGAGTTGCTAATGATGCTCCAGCTGACGTAAGAAAAGAGAATCGAGTCCCTGGGGCTGATCTGTGTGGAAGCAATGGTTGTCCCTAACTAGCCCTGCACGCGTTCACCATTTAATCAAGGGCTAACGAGTCTGTTGGTGGACTCAGCAAGTGCTAAGTCGCTTCAGTCATGTCCAACTCTCTGCGACCCCATGGACTGTAGCCTGCCAGGAATTCTGTCCATGGAATTCTCCAACAGGAATACTGGGGTGGATTGCCATGCTCTCCTTAGGAGATCTTCCCAACCCAGGGGTAGAACCCACATCTCTTAAGTCTCCTGCACTGGGAGGTGGGTTCTTAACCATGATCACCACCTGGGAACCCCCTAGGTGGCATTGGTGATAAAGCAAGTGAATAGTCTGATGGCATTGCCCCATGATTTTTGGTTCATACTGACTTCTGAGACTTTATTCTGAACACAAGTCCTCTCTCGGACGTCTTTTGCACACATCTTACCCCGGTCTATGGGCTGACTTCTGGTTTCCTTCGCACTGCGTGAACTGAGAGGAAGAGCTGGGTTTGTGGGTGGGGGGAATGTTTTCGCTGTGCATGGTCATCCCTGTCTCTGCTCCCTGTGAGCGGTTCTGCCCGCCCGGCTCTCCGCGCTCTGTCGCTGGGGCGAGCAGCTGGTGCACAGACGTCTCCTGGCTCAGAAAGGAAGTCGCCGTAAACGGAAGAGCAGTCCACACCATTAAGAATCCTGGAGCCCAGATTGTCTGGGCTGTTTTGATGTCACGGTTTACCCCAGAGGGTCACGATCTCTGCCTCGGCCCACGAGATTTTCTAACCCTGTTGTTTCTGTGTGTAATTTTAGTTCTTTGCGTCGGAAGCTGTTCGGTGGAAGGTATCATCTCTGGCTTCACAGGGCACATTATCTGTCATCAGAGCCAGGAAAGCTATCTTTAAGTTCTGCCCTGAAATGGGACAGCGTACAATCTCAGGGTTCCTGCTCAGACGCTGAGACTCAGTGGGCACTGCTGTGGCTGGTCTCTTTCCTTGTTTGCCATTTCCTTCCCTAGGGTCCCTGCCTGAAATTAGGTCCTGCAGAATGATGTCGCATGTCTGGACGTACAGGTCAGTGCTGTGTCTGCATCTGACGGTCTCGTTTCCTTGTAACAGGACCAGCCTTCTCTGCTCTGTCACGGTGACCTCGGTTCTGACACTTCTGCCTGGCATGGGACTTTGCATATAGTCAGACCCCAGTGGACAGCCACTGAAGGGAGCTAGCAGCTTAGGTGCATCCTGACCTTGCTACCTGAGCTTTCATCCTCGCTGCACACTCTTGGCCAATTTGCACTTGAGAAATTCCAGTAAAGCCCCTTTGATCCCAACCATGTCTCAGCTGAGACAGATTTCTCTGCGGGCTGCGTGGAGGAAATCCCGAACTCCTGCAGCTGCCCCGGAATGCTAGACTCGCAGCGGAACACGGGCGTGAGCCAGACTCTGTGCCCAGAGCCACAGGGATTGGCTCTAACTCTGGCCGCTTCTTTCCGGGTGTCCGGCCCCGACATGTAGTGAGCCAGTGTGGTGTGACTTTGGGTAAATTAGTAGAGTTGCTAATGATGCTCCAGCTGACGTAAGAAAAGAGAATCGAGTCCCTGGGGCTGATCTGTGTGGAAGCAATGGTTGTCCCTAACTAGCCCTGCACGCGTTCACCATTTAATCAAGGGCTAACGAGTCTGTTGGTGGACTCAGCAAGTGCTAAGTCGCTTCAGTCATGTCCAACTCTCTGCGACCCCATGGACTGTAGCCTGCCAGGAATTCTGTCCATGGAATTCTCCAACAGGAATACTGGGGTGGATTGCCATGCTCTCCTTAGGAGATCTTCCCAACCCAGGGGTAGAACCCACATCTCTTAAGTCTCCTGCACTGGGAGGTGGGTTCTTAACCATGATCACCACCTGGGAACCCCCTAGGTGGCATTGGTGATAAAGCAAGTGAATAGTCTGATGGCATTGCCCCATGTCCCCATTCCTCCCACCTGACTAAACGTCAAAACACCTAGACTCTCATTGGTATAGGGTAACAGAACTGCCTGGGTTTATGACATTTACGGCTTTAAAATGCTGTTAAATGCTGAAAATGTTCGCCACCCCCTCCCTGGCCCTCCCCCAGCTTCACAGTGACGCTGTCTGGACTCTGTCTCTCCTCCGCAAGCTCAGTGAGTGGAGAGTTCTGCGTTGCTAGGTTTTTCTTCATAGCTGTACCGTGTGAATACCATCCACATATTCTTTTCTGTCAACATATTTTCCCATTCCTACAGCTTTGGCTTTTTCTTCCAAGGATGGCCTCCCTTCTGCTTTTGCAAAAACAAAAAATCAATCCGTGGGCTTTCAGAGAATGAAAGGTCCTTGCTAACGTCTTTTCTTTGTAGTCAAGTCCAGCAAGAGCTTTCCCAACGGTAGCAAATCCTCGTCAGACTGGAAGTCAGTCTGCCGACTCAGCTTTCTCAGGCGTCACCAAGCAGGGGAAGACTGACGCACGATCCCGAGCTCTGCAGGACGCGCCTTCAGCACAGCGTGCCCTCGCTGAGAGGACCTTATCAAAGCTTAGCCTGAGTGGGACTCTGGCGAGAGACTGCCTCGACGCTCTTGAGAAACCGCGAGGGAGGGTCACCCCCTGCTGCCTTCACTTTGGGTTTGGTGGAACTGAAATCAGTGGTTCGGGCATTCCAACCAGGGATTCCATGTCTGACAGCAGCTGGGGAGGGGCTGTGCCTTCAGACCAGGAGATGGAGCAGGTTCCTGGTGCTTTATTTTACAGGGGGTTTCGAGCAGTGGGAGAGCGTAAGGAGGGGTCAGAGTGACCACTCGTGTTCTGCGTTTCTAACGTGACCTGGTCCATGTGAGACAGCACAGATGTGCTTGTCTTAGCTCAGGCTGCCTGCCGTAACAAGATGCCACAGACCGTGCGGCTTAAACGCCAGAGATGCGTTTCTCACAGTCCCGGAGGCGGAAGCCCCGGATCCAGGTGCTGTCAGTGCTGGCTGCCGGTTGTAGCCCCCGTGCTGGCTTGCAGATGGCCATCCCCTCGCTGGTCCTCAAGTGGCCTTGCCCCTCATCCCATGAGGACGCCAATCTGGTCGGGCCAGGGCCCCACCCTTAGACCTCAGCTGACCGTCAGTGTTCCGGAGGGGCCGTCTCCACACACAGCTGCACGGGGGTTAGGCCTTCCCCACATGTGAGGCGTGGGGAGATGCAGGCCTCGTCCATCGTGCCATTCACCCTGTATAGTGCCTTCTTGCTCAAGTGCACTGGAACTCCTCCTGCCCTCAGACGCTGTTAACTGCCCTGTCTTCCTGGAGAGGAAATCAGGGTGCAAGCACAGGGACTGACCTCAGGGGCCTGTCCGAGTCGGGGCGGGGAGCGGGGCAAAGGGACACGGAGCCCAGGGGAGCCTGGGCTGGCCGTTCCGCAGGTGGGGTGGGTGGCAGAGTGGAACCTGGTAGGCGGGCCCCTTGTGCCCCGCTGAGCGGCGGCGTGGGGGAGGCCAGCGTGGGGGAGGCCGGCGTGGGGGAAGGGCGTAGTGAGCGCCTCCGCTTGTAGAGGGCGGGCGGCGCAGTCAGGCCGCGGTTCATACGCTCTCATCCGCGTCTTCTTTCTCTGCTGATCCTGTGTGACTGTGTGCTCTGCCTCTGTGGGCAGAGAGGCACTGAAGGAATCCTTGACTTCCGCTGCCTTTGCAAAGGGTCTGTGCTGCCCTCTGGGTTGCAGATGGCGGGATGAGGGGTCCTCCTGGAGAGGCCTGGGAAGGGGCTGTTGGGAGGGGTCTCGGGAGTCAGTGATGGCGTCTGGCCTTGATGCCCTGGGGGCCTCCGGGGCCCTCCCAGCTCATCTACACCAAGAGAGGCTATCCCTGACCCGCCTGGAGGCTCGGTGTCCTGAGAGGCCCTTGGCTCCAGGATCAGACATGGAATAGTCCCCGGTGACGGCTCACTTCCCAGAGGTGCTGTTGGTCCTGGAGGATCCTCTGTGCCCACCCCGGTCTGCACCTGGTCCCCACCTTGTGGCATGTCGGAGGTTGTGGACCAAGCCTGCAGGGGCTGGAGAGAGCAGATGGCCTGCACGGGTCAGGCATGGGAGCTCAGCCGGCGGCCGGCGCTCGGCCTGCCGGGGGGCTGTGGTCAGCCAGGCATGTTGGTCCTCACCACGACCACTGGGTCTCGGGCCCTGCCCCCACCCGCCATCACTTACCAAACTGTGGATTCAGAGTAGCTAAATCTTCCAGTTTTCCAGGGGAAGCCAGAAGTCATCTTTGTGCAAAACAGTCATGAGCTTTATGCATACAACTGAGCCCTGCCGGCCAGATAGAACCCACGGGGCTGGGGCTGGGACACAAGCCCGACAGGTCAGTGAGGGGCTGGCCGAGGCTCCCTGAGGACCGCCCCTCCACCTGCCAGACCTCGCCCCGTGCCACCCAGGATGCGGGCATCCAGCCTGCTTTCTGTCCCTTCCGGTGCCACAGGCTCTGCGAGAGCTGATGCTCTTCCCGCCCAGACGGCTCTGCCCCGGGGTTTCAGCACAGACCGTGTGTTTAGCTCCTGTGCTTCCTGACAGCTCGGTCCCTCTGCCGCGTAACCCTGCCTCAGGTCTACAGAGGCCTTGCCTCATGAAGCCTCCCCCAGGGGTGCGTGAGGGTGTGTGTGTCCTCGTGTGCTTGTTCAGCCCCCTCCAGAACACAGGCTTCCTGGGAGCTCTTGTTTGCTCTGTGTTCTCTAGACGCTAGAATCACGGACACGAAGCAGGGACTGGAGTGAAAATTCAGGGAGGAAAGTTGGCCACAACGCATGCTTTGTTTTGAGGGTTTTTTTCCCCCATTAAAGTCTACCATTGAAACATGCCTTTTGTCATCATCTTTTTTCTTCACAGTTAAGAGGAAAAAAAGTTCCAAATCAGAGGCCAAGGGAACCGTGTCTAAAGTCACTGGGAAAAAAATCACCAAGATCATCGGTTTGGGAAAGAAAAAGCCGTCGACGGACGAGCAGACCTCCTCGGCAGAGGAAGACGTGCCGACGTGTGGTGAGACGGGGTCGAGGGCTGTATTACCAGATTCGCCCCTTCCCTGAGCACGGAGACCCTCTGCAGACGACCTCTGTATTGTGTCCGTCTCATTGGTTGGGATTGTGATCGGTTAAGCTGGGGGCTGCCGTCTATGGGGTCGCACAGAGTCAGACACGACTGAAGCGACTTAGCAGCAGCAGCAAGCTGGAGGAACGGATTACACTTTTACTGCTATCTTTTTAAAATTAATTTTTGTGTTTTTTTTACTGCTTATTAATGAAGGCCTTGCAAGGGTTTGAGATGATCTCTGAGGTTCTCTCAAGATGAAAAACAGTCTCTGTTTGATCCCATGAGGCTCTCCCAAATTCCTTTTAAGCAACTTTAGAGGGAAATATGTATGTGTCCGGTTGGCCAGCAGAGGCGTGTCAGGTGTGTGAGAACGTTTACATAATCCCCAGCGGCTCCCCACTTAGCCTGAAGCCCTGCAACTCAGCTTTCAAGGGCCGCTCTGCGCCTCAGACTCAGCCGGGCTGGCTGGCCCCACCCCCCTCACCAGTCTCGGCCCAGTGAGAGGTCTCCGGGGAGCCCTGTTGTCGAGGCCGGGGAAGCACCGGGAGGTGGTGCTGCTGGCCCTGCCCTACTGCCCCTGCACGGCAGAGGGATCTGCAGAGAAAACCACGGCTGGTCTGGTGGCAGAGGGTTGGCCAGAAGCAAGGAGTCACAGAGACGAGTGTGTGACGACTAACTTGTGGTCACAAACCCGAGAGGAAACCAGGTCAGCCACGAGAGAGGCTGGCGGGGACGTGGCCTAGACGGGGCGATGGCGGGGACCGCCTCCCTGCAGAAGTGGGACTCTGGTGGGACTGTCCGCGCTCGCTGTCTCCTAGGCAACCAGGCTCCCAAGTTAGGCGACTCTTCCAAGTGGACAGTCTTTAGAGGCTGAAGGATGGGTACTCGCTCTTTGCGGAAACGAGGAGCGGGCCGTGCTTTCAGTGGCCGTGGCTCAGGCCGCTGTCCGCGGGCGCCAGCGCTGCAACGCCTGTGTGCGTGCTCCCTGTTCCATCTCTCTCTCCCCCTCCGGCCGAGCCTCTCCTCTCCAGGTGTCGGGTTATGTGGGGATGCCAGGAAATAAACAGCTCTTAGATGCTGCTTGTGGGTGCCCAAGTTGGGCCCCCTAACACAAAGATGAATTTATTGAGCTGATATCCCATCCCAGGGCGTGGCTTGTGCTGAGAGGGTGGTGTGAGCCAGAGCCGCGTTGGTTGGGAGGAGGGGTCGATGGTGGAGCGCCGGGCAGGTAGACTTGGGGTGGGGGTGCCTCCCGCAGGGAGGGCAGGGTGGGTTCACAGCTTGCCACTGGCTCTCACAGGCGTGGTCCTGAGAAGTTGTGATACACCGGAAGCCCCCGGGCCGATGTGCAGAGTGCATGTGGAGCGGAAGACAGCAGGCAGGCAGTGGTGGGGACTCGCTGGGGGAAGGCGCCACCTCAGGGAGGCCCCTGTGAAGCGGCCGCTCGTGGGCTGAGCTGGGAGGGGAGCCACCCCTTTTGTGACCCCAAAAGGAGACCAGGGGTCTGGGAGCGCCGTGCACACAGAGGTCCCGAGCTTGGCCCTTGTCGGACAGTCGGGTCACAGGAGCGAGTGTGCTGACCCACATCCTTTGCACGGAGCACAGCCGCCCTGAAGCTACGCCAGCGCGCAGAGCTCTCGTGGGAGGGTGCAGGGAGGGGGCGCTGTTGATGCCAGGGCCGTGCCCTCTGCCCTCCTGGAGCAGCTCACAGCCCTGGCGGCTGGGCTGGTCCCCTCTTCCACTGCCTCTGGAGCCACGATGGGAGTCTGGGGTTAAGGTGGGAAACGGGAATTCTCCAACAAGAGGGGATTACTAGTTTAAGTTTTTGTTGTTGTTGTTCTCAAAACTGCTCTAGGCCAGTGGAGGAGAGGTTCTTTCATGAGAAACATTCATGTGGAAGGCGACTTGGCCACTTGAGGTCCAGGCCGCTCGCTGTGTGGCAGGACGCTGAGCTGAGGAAGGCTGTGGGGCTCGCCCTGAGCCGCCAGGGAGCTGGGGGCAGCACAGGGCTGGCCGCGGGCCTGTCTCGCAGCCCGGGCCTGCCCCGCCCCCTCCTGCCCCTCCCAGGGCTTGCCACCTTCATGACGTCTGTTAGTAGCTGGGGCCGCGTGCTGCACGGCACCGTCGCATGCGGCAGAGTCGTGGGGGTGTGTAGCCCCGTGTGGGTTTCCACCAGGCTCTGAGTGGACACCTGTCACCTGCACTAAGGGAACACCCTCTGTCCACATGGTCTTAAAATGATCGTTCAGTTCTTGGCTGGCTCAGGAGAGGACCGCACAGAAACCCGGGGCAGAGTGACTGTTCCCTGATGCTGGAGCAGCTGCCAGGCCTCAGGCAGGAGCCGCTGGAGGAAGGCTCTCCGCCCGTCCGCCCGTCCGCCCGTCCGCCCGTCCGCCCGTGGAGACTCTGCGCTGCTCTCCTTGCCAGCAGGAAGGGTGGGGCCACTCCAGGGACAGGGGCACTCCCGGGGAGGGGGCGACTGGGAGCCGAATTGAGATCTCTTCCCTGGCCTCTGGGTGCACCAGAGGAATGCCTGCGGGTAGGAGAGGGTTCTCTGCAGGTCCACACAGCCTGGCTGGCTGCGCCCCCACCCCCAACCTGCTCTGCCTAACCTGCCCAGCTCTCCCTGACCCACCCAGCTCTCCCTCCCCCTCAGTCGGTGGGCACTATGCCAGCATCAGCCAGGTCTGCTCTACAGCCACTCAGCCGAGCTGGTCCAAGATAGGCACGTGGGCCCCTGAGCAAAGACGGCCATGTCCTTTGTTTGCCCATCTCCAGTGCTCAGGGTCCCAGCGGGTCCCAGCGTCGTCCTCAGCTCAGCTGTGGTTCCCAGGAGATTAGCGCTTCGTGTCTTTCTTTCTTCTCCACCCCGTTTCTGTCTGTCTGGGCCAGCCCCCAAGCCTCTCAGCTGCCCACCTTCTCCTCCTCTGGACCCCTACAGGCCACCCAGTGGGAGTTTTGAAACCTGGACTAATGACGCTAATTGCATCATCCTGTGCTGAGTCAGCTGAGGGCCTCTGACAGTCTTGTCTCAGTTGGATTTTCCAGCTTTTCCCTCGAAGTTACTAGATGAAGATGCAGGTTGAATTCACCCCCCCCACCCCCACTTTTGTCCCCAGCGTTGAGCAAAGAGCCTGGGATACAGCAACTTATGAGTGAATGATTACCGTAAGCAAATTGCAGCTTCTCTGAGCCTCAGGTTCCCTTCCTGTGAAATGTGCTCATACTTAAAATTACTTTGTTTTCCTTAAAATTGAAGCTAAAATTATGAAACATTAGGCACATTGCCTACTTAACGATTTACCCTCAGTAAATGGTCTCTATTATGCATTTGTTCACCTGAGAAAAACCTAAGCATGCCGACAGTCAGCCAGATAGATGACTGACACAGATCATGTCTACACTAGGAACAGAGAAACTGATAAAGGAAGTTCCCCAGGTGCCAGGATGGAGGGCTTCCTGGAGGCAGTGTAACCTGGACAAGTTGGAAGGACTTCCTGGTTATTTCTCAGGCCCCTCCCAACTCAAATGTTTGGTGATTCTGATGTTTTCAGCAACAGAGTTGTCGGTGGATGTGCAGGAAGGTTATATGTCTCACTTTTTATCGTAATCCAGGCACAAAAGGTCAGGTGCATTCGGTGGGGGGAGGGGGAAGGGAGGCATTCTTGGCGTCTGCCACCACGTCAGGGGCGTCTGGAGCTCTTGGGCCCGTGTGCCCACTGGAGGGCATGCGCTTGAGGCGGAGGGAGGGTTCTGGCGCCAGTGTCTGTGGGGCCAGGGTCAGCTGTCGCAGAGTCTGGACGTCTGGTCTCGTCTCCCGCCCTCCAGCTGGCGGCCCTTGTCGCTCCTTGACTGCCCTGTTCCCCTCCGCCAGTTACAGATGGAGGCCTGCAGAGATGAGAGGAGCAGTGGAAGTCCCCACAGACGTGTGCCCATGGCACAGAGCCCCCCCGGGCAGCGCCACCCCTCCTCGTCCCAGAGAAGGAGGCGGTGGACACTGGCCCCCTTGAGCCAGGCCTCCCTGCCGGCCCTCCTGCAGCAGCTGGGACTCAGGCGCCGCCTGGTCCGCACACAGGGGGACGCGCGGGCGCCTGCAGCTGCCCCTCCTCCTGCGCCCGAAGCTGTGCCTGTGGGGTCGGCCTCAGGCCGTCATGGAACCGCGCGCACGCTCGCCCCACGCTCTTGTAAGAAGCCTTTAAGAGTTCTTTCTTTAGGATTTGGAGCAAAGATGGTCTCAAAACATCAAACGGAACTTTGCAAATTGTTCAGACACAGTAACTTCTCACCATGACATAATAAGTGGGAACAAACGGGCAAGAAAAACCAAAGGATTCTGGCATTGCCTTACTGGCAGGGCCTTGAGGTGACCCAGGCCAGCCTCGGCCCGGCCCTGGCTGCTCCTTGGTGCCCCCTGGTGGCGGTGTCTGCTCGGGCTGACCGTCTCTGGGTGGACGGGTCCTGTGTTGGCAGCGATCCTGTCACAGACTGGCCGTGTGTGTGTGCACATGTGTGCTCTGTGTGTGTGCATGTGGTGGAGTGGGGGGTGACTGCAGTCCCATCACAGACTGGCCATGGATGTGTGTGTCTGTCTGTCTGCCTGTCTGTGTGTAAGGGGGTGGGTGGGTGGGT
>SJYC01116164.1:0-45860 GCA_006408675.1 Madoqua kirkii
TGTGTGTGTGTGTGTGTGTGTGTGTGTGTGTATCTGTCTGTCTGCCTGTCGTGTGTGTGTGTGTCTGTATATGTGTGTGTGTGTGTGTGTGTGTGTCTGTCTGTCTGCTTGTCTGTGTGTGGGGCCAGTGGGTGGGTGGGTGTGTCTATGTGTGTGTGTCTGTCTGCCTCTGTGTGTGAGTGTGTGTGTGTGTGTGTGTGTGTGTGTGTGTGAGGGGGGAGTGGGAAGAAGACTCCTAGGGAACACCGGGCCTGCCCTCTGGCTCCAGAGGCCTCAGATGGGCCGCCTGCTGTGTCCCTGTGTGGCCTCTCCTCGCCCAGGAAGTAGAAATGTGGGCCGCCTCTTGGGAGTGGCTGGTGAGCCTGGCGGGGAGGCCACAAGCCAGATGTGGGCTCGTTTCCGGGGCGCTTGCTGTTTACAAAGCTTACTCGCTTTGGTTCTCATTTCGCTTTTCCCTTTTGGGCACTGTAACTAAAGATGAGGCAGGCATTAAAATATGGTAATTGCCTGTGAAGTCACGCTCTAAGTAAGTGTGAATCTGTCCAGCATAATCCTTCCTCCTGTGACTTGCATGTTGAGAATTCATAGCATTTGGTGACTGGGTCAGGGAAGGCGGGCCCCTTCGCTGCTCCAGGCGTTGGGTCGTTCTCTTGGCAGGCTGGGCCACGCTCAAAAGCTGCAACACACCCCACGTGCACACACACACACACACACACACACACACACACCTCCCCAGCCCTGCGCCAGGGACAGGTGTGCCCGCGCGGCGACTCTAAACTCCGGAAGCCCTGCGGAAGGCCAGAGGAGTCTCGTCACTGCTCCTGACAAGGCAGACATGCTTAAAGTTCTCCAGAAACCTTTCAGCGCCACCTCCCTCACCGTCCCTCCCCGCCGTCAAGGCCAGGTCCCTGCAGTGGTGTCTGAGGTTGCCCATGATCAGGTTCCTAGACGCCCCAAGTCACTTTGCCGCGCTCCCCGCTTCTCCAGGCCTGAAGAGCTCCCCGCGCCTCTCGAGGCCCAGGTGAGGACGTGCCTCGGTGCGCGTGAGCCTGCACTCCGCCGGCCCTGGGGTGGCAGGGTGATTGTGCCCGCCAGTGCCCTGCGCCCCAGAGCCCTTGAAAACGTGTGCCAAGCAGGCTCAGGTAGCTGAGAGCCGCCCCAGGCTTATTTCTTAAACACACACGCTGTCTGCTCTCCGTCGGCCGCCCTGTGCATCCATTCACACCTGGACGCACACACAGTGGCTCCGGCTGTTTCCATACAAGTCCAAAGACAGGCCTTCGGCGTGACTGATGACTTACAGGTGATATCAGAGAGACAGTAAATAGCTCTAATAGCCACCCCTTGGATGTCCAGGTATTATATTTGACGGCATGTGTTTAAGGAGAGCTTACAAAAGAATGTGTGTCGGAGCTGGGCCACTTACATACTGCTTCCCAAGCGAAAACGCAGCTCTCTCTCCGCCACCTGTGGCTCTCTGAGGAACTCCAGGTGGTCTTTGCTGGAAGGCCGTGAACAGGACCAGGCATGGCCTCCCTCCTCCCCTTTGTGAGCTCGGCCTCCCCAGCCTGTACCTTTGGCTCTCTGAGGAACTCCAGGTGGGTCTTTGCTGGAAGGCCGTGAACAGGACCAGGCATGGCCTCCCTCCTCCCCTTTGTGAGCCCGGCCTCCCCGGCCTGTCCTCACGCCCCTCAGTGTGTGAGACGCAGGGGCTCTGAGTCCCAGGCCCTGAGCTGGGACGTGCTGCTCCATTTTCTCCGTGATTTTACAGGTGTGGCAGCTCGTGTCGCAAAACTGAGGTTCCAGTTCCAGGTGCCCTTTAGGGTGATATGTCGGGAGAACTGACATCATATTCAGGAATGTGGACATTTAAGTACTGATAACTGTCTCCCTAGTAAACTCTCTGAGTGATTATTTATAGTAATATTCATACGGGAAATAGGAAGCACCATTCTGGGCCCTGAAAATACATTTGTTTTTTATTTTCCTTCAGTTTTTGCCTTTATAGTGTTGATCCGTTGCTAATAAAGGGTGTAAGGTGTCGAGGAGAAAAGAAGCAAAAAGCACGGTCCAAATGCCTTTTTGTGAAGACATTTAAAAGTAATGGGGGCAGGAAGGATGCGTGTATCTAAAACCTGTTTGTCTGTCTTTTGGCTGCGCTGGGTCTTCTTTGCTTTTTGCAGCCTTTCTCTAGTGCGTCGAGCGGGGCTGCCCTTCCTGGCGGTGCAGGGGCTTCTCGTGGAGCTGGCTTCTCGTGGAGCTGGCTTCTCCACGTGGCAGTGTTGCGTGGGAACACCTTGTCTTGTTGCAGAGCACGGGCTCCAGGCGCTCAGATTTCAGCAGCTGCAGCACATGGTCTCAGGACTTGCGATTCGCAGGCTCTAGAGCACAGGCTCGGTCGTTAATGCCACACGGGCTCAGCCGCTCTGGGGCACGTGGTGTCTTCCCAGACCAGGGAGTGAACCTGTGTCCCCTGCACGGCAGGCAGATTCTTAACCACTGCGCCACTAAGGAAGGGCCCTCTTTTTTGAGCTGCACGTGTGTGTGATTGTGCAAGTGTATTTACATATGTGTGTACACATGTGTATGTGTGTGTGTGCGTGTGTGCATGAGTCGAGAGAGCAGTGATAGCCTAAGGAACCCTAGGTTCTCTTCCTCCTTGACCTGCCTTCCACACACTGCTCCCCTCACTGCCTCCCTCTCGCGGGCACAGCCCTGTGGACGGGCTAGAACTTGCTGCCACCCGGTGATACCTGTTATTTCCTTCCTTGTTACTTACAGAAAAATGCATTGTATGTTTGTGGCAAATGAAGATGATTGGGTACTAGTATTTGAGGAGATTAAAACATGATGACAGCTCTTCTTGTAATTCCACCCCATTCCACCTGTACTGCACTGTTACAGGGCAGCCCCAGAGACGTGGATGGCAGGCTTCCCCGTGCGTCAGACCCAGACCCTCAGACCTCAGCAGATCCTCCCGTCAGAGGGCCGAGGAAGGGCGTGTCTGTTCTCTGGGTAGAGGTCTCGTCCTGAAGACCTGCCGTCATCTGCTGGAATCCTTCCAGCGGTGGGAGCTCACCACTTCCCTAGGCCGCCTGTTTCCCTTCTGTTTGCAGATAGCTTCATTCCTCCTGGGAAGCCAGAATCTGCCACCTGGGGGCTTTTGACCTAGCTGTGTCCTCCGCAGCTACTTGGAATGAACCTAGACGCTTTCCTGGGTGAGGTTTTTTGAGGACAGCTGTGTGGCCTCATCCCCACTCTCCTTCCACCCACCAATGCCTCAGCAAGCTGTCACACGCCTGGTCGGGCTCCGGGATCCCGAAGGCATCCGGGAGCTGGTGCTCAGCGTGCGGAGCATCGGGCTCTGGGGAGGCCTGAGCGTCTCGGCCCCCAGAGCTGATGGGGGCGGCCGTCTCGTGCTGGTGGCTCCTCTAGTCCCCAGCAGCCTGCACTCACAGGGGTGCTGCGTGCGGGATGTGTTCCCTCCTCGCAGCCGCCTCGGGGGCCTCCTTCCCGGGGACTGACGGCCGCTGTCCTTGCAGGCTCTCTGGTTCCTTCCCTCCTCGGGCGCCTCCCTCCCGGGGGCTGGTGACCCCTCTCCTTGCAGGCTCCCTGGTTCATTCCCTCCACAGATGCATCCCTCTCAGGACTGACGGCTGCTGTCCTCACAGGCTCCCTGGCTCCTTCCCTCCTTGGGCGCCTCCCTCCCTGGGGGACTGAGGGCCACTGTCCTTGCAGGCTCCCTGGCTCCTTCCCTCCTCGGGTGCCTCCGTCCTGTGGTCCTGTCGGGCTGATGGCCGCTCTCCTTGGTTTCAGGCTACCTGAACGTGCTCTCCAACAGCCGCTGGCGGGAGCGCTGGTGCCGAGTTAAGGACAACAAGCTCATCCTGCACAAGGACAGGGCCGACCTGAAGATGCACATCGCCTCCATCCCGCTGCGAGGCTGCGAGGTCATCCCGGGCCTGGACTCCAAGCACCCCCTGACCTTCCGGCTGCTTCGCAATGGCCAGGAGGTGGCCGTGCTGGAGGTAGGGGCCAGTTGCAGGGAAAGGCGATTAAAACCAATTTCTTCTTTGCTGGGGTCCAGCCCTGGTGGATCCAGGGTAATTTGAAGTGGGGACGGCATGGCGCAAGAGATATATAGATTTACAGAGAGATAAGGAAAGAGTTTGCAGTTAAGAGAATAGAGGAGAGAAAGATGCTCTATTCTTTGGTTTACATAAAAAGCCAGTAAAGCCTCAAACAAGAGACGTACACCATCTACGTAAGGCCACAGGCGCCCACTTGAATAGCGGAGGTTGCTCCGCCTTGGGCTCCCTCTCACGTGGGTCTTAGAAGCCCAGGCAAATAAGTAGACACGATGAGCCTCTATGCTCCAGACGGGAATCAGCCAGAAAACAGAGTGAGAAAGAAAAGAAGACGCAGGGGAAGCCAGATTTCCAAGAAAAACTGATTCGTTTCTTTATTTTCCAGGTCTGCTTTTATACTTTTTGTTATGCATAGAGATAAATGGAAAATACGAAGCCCTGACCCTTATCGAGCCAGGCTTTCTCTCTGCATACCTAGTTGTATACACAGGTCTTAGGTGATTTACATCATCCTCTGGCCAGGAGGCCTATTAGCATTTTATGGCCCTTTTCTGATAAGGGTCCATCAACCAGAAAATTTATTTGCCCTAAAAGTGTTGTTCTTACTAAAGTCTGGTGCCACTCTCAGAAAGCACTAATTAAGGTTACATTCTTACATGGCAAGGATACAGCAATTTATAACAAGGAAAGAGGAGTACAGTGATTTATAACAAAGAGAAAATTCATTAACTCGAAAGTCTAGTATTGCTAACATCAAAACTCCTATATTCTTTTTCTACATCCCAATTACATTGATTAATATCCTCCAGGTGCCTAAAGATAAAGGATATGGAGGCCTGGCGGCAGTCATTAACTCAACAATGAAAACCCTCCCCCAATATAATTCTTAGCTCTGTAAAAAAGGCTCTCTATCTTTAGATGTTTTGAGCTTCATGCCTCTCGCCCCTGGAGGGCTGTGAAAAATCACACGCGTGGTTGTAAAGTCCGGGTAAGGCCAGTTAGAGAGCCATCAGAGGATCTGAGCTGAGACACTCCTTTCATATGCAGAGACTGTTAACTGGAGCTCTGAGTTAACTTTTGCCAGAGAGAGGTGGTCGGGGATAGCCCCCGTTAATGTCAGAAACGTTGGTGAAAGTCATAAAATAATAAGACAGATTCTGGTTTGGGGGTAGATGCTCGAGAAGGCCCGGGGGTTTCCTCGAGGCCTGATCTAGCCTTTGCCTATCAGGGCACTCCCTCACGACCTTTGCCACGGGTGGGATTCCCCATTCTGGCTCCCAGCACTTTTTTACACACTGAAAGCTTTCATTTTTAAAATTTAAATATTTGTTTCTGGTCTATTATTATTTTCTGCTTGTCTATTAATTCAAACCTTTTTGTCCTTTTTTTTTTTTTCACTTAGCATTAACATGAGTAAGCTACAAAGATACACACAAATCTGTATACATATGTATACGTACATATGTGTGCACACATATATGTATACATAAATAGAGTGTAGAATTTCCAGTGTATGTGTAAGTATATTTATGTTGTACAGTCGATAGAAATAAGGAGTTTTTGGATTTGGTAAAATGGCCAGCGTGTGTTCGAAATTAATCAGTGTGTGTGTTAGTTGCTCACTCATGTACAACTATTTGCAACCCCATGGACCATTGTCTGCCAGGTTCCTGTGTCCAGGCTCCTCTGTCAATGGAACTCTCCAGGCAAGAATACTGGAATGGGTTGCCAGTCCCTTCTCCAGGGAATCTTCCCAACCAAGGAATCGAACGCAGGTCTCCTGCATGGCACAGAAAGATAAAGGATATGGAGGCCTGGCGGCAGTCATTAACTCAACAATGAAAACCCTCCCCCAATATAATTCTTAGCTCTGTAAAAAAGGCTCTCTATCTTTAGATGTTTTGAGCTTCATGCCTCTCGCCCCTGGAGGGCTGTGAAAAATCACACGCGTGGTTGTAAAGTCCGGGTAAGGCCAGTTAGAGAGCCATCAGAGGATCTGAGCTGAGACACTCCTTTCATATGCAGAGACTGTTAACTGGAGCTCTGAGTTAACTTTTGCCAGAGAGAGGTGGTCGGGGATAGCCCCCGTTAATGTCAGAAACGTTGGTGAAAGTCATAAAATAATAAGACAGATTCTGGTTTGGGGGTAGATGCTCGAAAGGCCCGGGGGTTTCCTCGAGGCCTGATCTAGCCTTTGCCTATCAGGGCACTCCCTCACGACCTTTGCCACGGGTGGGATTCCCCATTCTGGCTCCCAGCACTTTTTTACACACTGAAAGCTTTCATTTTTAAAATTTAAATATTTGTTTCTGGTCTATTATTATTTTCTGCTTGTCTATTAATTCAAACCTTTTTGTCCTTTTTTTTTTTTTCACTTAGCATTAACATGAGTAAGCTACAAAGATACACACAAATCTGTATACATATGTATACGTACATATGTGTGCACACATATATGTATACATAAATAGAGTGTAGAATTTCCAGTGTATGTGTAAGTATATTTATGTTGTACAGTCGATAGAAATAAGGAGTTTTTGGATTTGGTAAAATGGCCAGCGTGTGTTCGAAATTAATCAGTGTGTGTGTTAGTTGCTCACTCATGTACAACTATTTGCAACCCCATGGACCATTGTCTGCCAGGTTCCTGTGTCCAGGCTCCTCTGTCAATGGAACTCTCCAGGCAAGAATACTGGAATGGGTTGCCAGTCCCTTCTCCAGGGAATCTTCCCAACCAAGGAATCGAACGCAGGTCTCCTGCATGGCACAGATTCTTTACCCTCTGAGCCGCCGGGGAAGCCCAGCCAGATGCAGAGCCAGATTCAAAATGACCGCAGTGAGGTGACTGTCAGAGGAAACGGCCACTTAGCCAACCTAGGTCTTGGTCGGAGACAGGAGTTTGTTTCAGAGACTGGTGTGTTGTTGTTGTTTTTTAGGTGAGGGCAAAAAAATGATTAACATCATAGTTCTTCCTCCCATGAGCCCAGCGGTTTGGATGGTTTGAGGTCACAGGTCAAAGGTCCAAGCCTGCCATGGTAGCTGACCCCACAGAAGGGAAGCAGGCCTGGCTGGGGCTGGGGTGTCTGGGCCCCAGCCTTGGTTCTGTTGCAGACTTTGATCACAACCCGATCTGCTCTTCTCTCTCGGCTTCTTGATTTCTCTGTGTGACAGAGCCCCAGGTACGGTCGGTGTGCTTGGTAAGCATTTGTATGGGCTGAACGCTGCGGGGCGGATGGCAGCAGAGAAAAGCTGAAAGCGTAGACGAGGGAGCTGCGCTCCTGGTGCAGAGCCACGCGGGTGCCGCACGAGGGGCCGGCAGTGGGTCTGGCGGGGGAGCGGGCGCAGGGAGGCGCGGGCTGGCTCTCGCCGGGCGCAGGGTGGGAGGGGTCCTGGCCCAGATGCCAGGCGGAGGCGGGAGGCCCAGGGACGGGGCAGGGAGGGGCTGGGTGAGCAGGCCCTGGCTCCTCGCCCTGCAGGCGCAGCCTCACGTCCCAAAAGATGGTGGCTGTGTCTCGTTGTCTTTCCCTGTTCTAGCTTTGGAAGCAAACACACACACTCAGAAAAGTGGCCACGGTCAGCGTTCCAGCATAAGCAGAGCCTGCCTGAGTTAGTTAAGGAAGTGCAGTGATGCGGGCAGTAAGGTCGTATTCTGCACACTTTCCAAGATCTTTTTTTCCGGCCTTTTGAGAGAAGAGTTGTGAACACAGCACACATGCTTCCATATACCCTTTACCCGCACCCCCAGGACTGACGTGGTGCCACGTTTGGTATCTCTTGCGTGGTCTCTCCCGCCTCGCTTTTTCTCTCCATATCTGTTTCCAGGACCTTTGACAGACATCTTGCCCCTCTTTCCCTAAACACTTCAGGGTGAATTTGCTAAAAAACGAGAGCATTCCTTTACCAAAACCACTCCATAATCATCAAAACCAGAGGGAATTCACGCTCACACAATACAAGTATCTGACTCACAGATTTTAATCAGATTCCCCCAGTTGTCCCAGTAAAGTCCCTTGTGAGAAGGAAACGCCAGGTGATATATTGCCTTGGGCTGCAGTCTCCTTGCCTTCCCTGTCTGCTTTCGTGGCACTGATTCTGGGCATGGTGCAGAGCAGTTATCATGGAGAAGATCCCCCAGTCTGGCGATGTCGCTGTTTTCCTGGAAATTTGCATCTGGGGTCAGCGCGCTTGGCAGGGCCCGTGGAGCAGTGGTGTGGCGTGCAGGACAGCCGTCAGTCTGCCCCACGGCGGGTGTTGACTCTGACCCTGGGGGTGGGTCGTCTGCACGGCTTCCCCACTGCAGAGTTACTGTGTTTCCCGTTTGTCTTTAATGAGCTCTATGTGGAAAGAGTCTTTGCGATGTCCTACCACTCAGTGTACCCGCTGACTTTTAGCATTCGTGAATGCGTCTTGCCCGAAACAGTTGCTGGGTGATGGCCTCCTAATTCCATGATTCCCCGCACACTTGTTAGTTGGCATCTCCTGCCGGGGAGGTTTCCCTTCCCCTCGTGTGGTTAGTCACTCACTCATTCATGCATGTTTCTGTGTCACCAAGGGTGCAGAGGTTGCTGCTGTAATCAGTGAGCACAGTCGTTTATTGTCAGGATTTACCCTGGTCAGATTGACAGAGCTGGCCAGTGGGAGGCCCTTCAAGCCATGTGGCTGCTGCCCTGCCCCTGAAATAGACACTGAAGGTCCCACGTTCTGTGAGCTCTTTCCTCTCATTACGATGCACCAAGCTACCCCAGGCTCTCCCTGGACTTTTCCCTGCCCCAGGCCTGTGGGAATCATCCATGGTCCAGAGAGCTCTGGAGGGAGGAGCCTGGCGGGCCCCAGTCCGTGGGGTCGCAAAGAGTCAGACACGACTGAGCGACTTCACTTTCACTTTCAGAGAGCTCTAGAGGGCTCCTCCCGGTGGGTGGCGGTACTTAGAAGCCTGGATCTGGGGGCAGGTGTGCGCAGTTACCGGCTGTCAGAGCAGACTGTGTGTATGTTTATACATACGTACATTCAGGCGTGTCTGTTATATGTATCACCCACACGCACATGCACAGGCTTAGCACTAGTAACAGTGTCAGTTGCTCAGTCGTGTCCGACTCTTTGTGACCCCGTGGGCTGTAGCCCGCCAGGCTCCTCTGTCCATGGAGTTCTCCAGGCTAGAATACTAGACTGGGTTGCCATTTCCTTCTCCAGGGGATCTTCCTGACCCAGGGATCAAGCCCAGGTCTCCTGCACTGCAGGCGGAGTCTTTACCATCTGCGCCACCAGGGAAGCCCATGTATGTAAACGCACCTCTCTACCTGAGAGTGAGAGTCGCTCAGCCGTGTCCGACTCCACGGACTACACAGTCCCAGGATATCGTCCCAACTCAGGGACTGAACCCAGGTCTCCCGCATTGTAGGCAGATTCTTTTCCAGCTGAGCCACCAGGGGAGCCCAGTCTCTACCTATTTATCCACTAAAAGCCACAAGATCATAACTAATATTTTAAATTCAGTATAATACCACTGTTAAAAGTCTGAGGAAATTTCTGAAAATGAACAATGAGGAAAATAGTTAAGAGTGTAATAGTGTTCACAACATCTTAGATATCGTGTTAAAATGCTTTTAAGAATGCTTAGATGAAATAGTTATGGGTGAATGACTGTAGGATCGGTCACAGATACATTCTTGACATAGATTTTGTTTGGGGAAAGGCAGAAGACCAGTGAGGAGAACCTGTTTGTGTTTTTTTCTGGTATCCAGGTGTTCATTTCAGCTTAGCAGACGATGCTTACATCCCGGCTCTGTGAGGCACACGGCTGGGACCCCTGCACTCGGTCCAGTGGCCCCACACAACACTAGCCAGGCACAGTCCGTCGCCTGTGCAGCGTCACTGACCAACTCTGTCAGCACACAGAGAACAACTTCTCCCCCCTCAACCGCTCTTCCTCCGAGAGGCTCTGTGCCCACCACGAGGCACGTGTGCTTAGCTGTACTCGATACATGTTCAACTCGTCCAGGTTACAGTGTTGAAAACCCACTTTCTTTAAGGGTTTAGGTTCACATCTTTCTTTACATAAAAATTTTGCAACTTTACAAAAACTTTAAAAAATTTCTTGGTTTTCACATTCAGGTACCTTATAACTCCCTTTCCCATAAATGTTAAACGTTGCTCACATATTTGATTAACAAAAGTATTTAGACATTTGAAATGCTAGTATGAATGTAACGTAATTGACCTTCTGAATCACATAACAGGGGTGGCTTGGAATTTTAATGTACTGAATCTTAAAGATCTATTTCAGGCTTGTAAATCAGGCAGATGACATTTGG
This sequence comes from Madoqua kirkii, assembly GCA_006408675.1. Taxonomy (NCBI): domain Eukaryota; kingdom Metazoa; phylum Chordata; class Mammalia; order Artiodactyla; family Bovidae; genus Madoqua; species Madoqua kirkii. The sequence continues at coordinate 10,400 of SJYC01116164.1, forward strand.
GGAGCATTTGAAATATCCTAAAAAAAAAAACAGCATGCACAAAGCAGCCGGAAGCTTGTCAATACAACTACACCTGCATCCAAATGGAAGTGGGTTGATTTACTGCACCGTCTGGTCAGAGAGATAAAGTTGCCATTGTAGGCCCACGTCAGAGACCACAGCAAGGGCTCCTGGTCAGCAGAGGTGGTGCCCACCGTGGCCGAGGCCTGGCACGCTGTCCAGGGTAGCTGGAGAGGCTCCTCCTGCTGCCCGGAGTTTATTGCCAAACTACTAAGGAGGCTTTCTAAACAGCTTTCTGTGGCTGCGATTTAAATAATCCTGTTAGTGTCTTACACCCGAGTGCCTTTCCCCGCAGTGATTGGGAGGCGTTTAGTGCCTGTTTTCTGTTTTCCAGGGCGTAGTCACTGTGCAGCCTCTGCATTGAGGCTTAGCGTGGAGGCGGCGCTGACCCTGTGGCGCAGGCAGTGATTGCATCCTCATCACCATCTGCGTCTGCACGCGCCCCGTGTTACGCGGTGCCTTTCCCCGCAGTGATTGGGAGGCGTTTAGTGCCTCTGTTTTCTGTTTCCCAGGGCGTAGTCACTGTGCAGCCTCTGCATTGAGGCTCAGCGTGGAGGCGGCGCTGACCCCGTGGCGCGGGCAGTGCCTGCGTCCTCGTCGCCGTCTGCGTCCGCACGCGCCCCATGTCACAGTGCCTTTCTTGTCGCGTCGTCCCTTGACTGACACTTTTATGAAAATGTGAAAACCGCACTGTTACTTACATCAAATGCTTTCTGCCTCTTCACTCACCAGGCATCATCTTCTGAAGACATGGGCAGATGGATTGGGATTTTGCTGGCTGAGACGGGGTCCTCCACAGACCCCGGGGCCCTGCACTATGACTACATAGACGTGGAGATGTCCGCAAACGTCATTCAGACGGCCAAGCAAACCTTCTGGTGAGATCCTCTGCCGTGAGAAACGGCGCTGAAGTTAAACAACTTTATTTTTTTCCCTAATTTTTTCCCTTTTATGTAAGTATATAGACTTAAAGGGAAAAAAAGAAACACAACTGAAGACTCTCCTTTTTGGTATTAATGCAAATTTTGGTGAAATATTTGTCATTTCAACCATCTGGTTTTCTATTAGAACAGAGTCTGGCGAGCTTTTTGTGCAAAAGGCATGACAGTAATATTTTTGGCTTTGCAGACCAAATGTTCCCTGCAAAAACTACTCAGCTCTGCCACTGCAGTCACACACATAAATGAATAGACATGGCTGTGTGCCAATAAAACTTTATTTGCACACACAGGTAGTGGGCCATATCTGTCCCATGGACTGTAGTCTGCTGACCCCTATATTAGGGAAACAGTTCTATAAAGCAGAAATAATTCTCCTTATTGTATTAGTGAGGGCTGCATTTTCAAAACCATCAATCATATACTTTTAAAACTTCAATGTGATCTTTTTTTTAAGAGCTGTAATGTATAAAAACATTTGAACAATGAGTATTTCTTTCACATAATCATGCCAGGATAGTTAATGCAGCAGTTCTCAAAGTATGGTCCGTAGGCCCCTGTGGGTATTCAAAACCCTTTTTAGGCAGTCCCAAAGGTCAAAACTGTTCCCATAATGACGCTAAGGAATTATTGTTCTTCGTGCTTTTGCATCAGTGATGCAGAAGGAACCAGGGGCAGGGGGTAAAGTGGCAGGTGCCTTAGTCCCATCTTAACTGGTCGCTTAACAAGGTGCTGTGACCACGGCCACCAGCATGCCTTCAGAGCAAAGGACGGTGCTGGGCTCACTCGAGACCTCCGTGGTCAGGCATGAAACTGCTCCTGCTTCTGTGAAGGGCCAGAGAGCAGATATTTTTTATTAACTCTCTTGGGTCCACGTCTTTTGACATTTATGAGACGTGGCAGGCAGGACGCACAAAGCGCTTTATTGACTGAACTCTCATGTTGCCTTGAGGAAACGCCCTTATGTGACTGAGTTACTAACTCAACTAGCTCCTCCCCATCCCACCACGGTTCTTCTTCATTTTTATCAGAAAGAACAATTCACAGATGAACTGTTGTTGTTCAGATGTAGGCATTTGCAGACACTTTTTCCAAAAATGAACCAAGTGAGCCTCTCATCTCAGGGAAGACGGCTCGGCAGTGTCCGTTGCCTACAATTTTCACTGAGTTGAACTTTCACTGAAAATTGAGAACTCTGGGAGCGTTCCGTCTTCCACTCCGAGCCGATGTCTTCCTAGTACTCAGACTTTTGTGATGACATTGGTGGTGATGTTAAGTGTGACTTTTGATGTTATGTAATGAAGTGTGTGCATTGGGAACGTCTGTGTCACGCACAGGTCAAAGATCCCTCCCACAAGCAAGATGAATGAATGAGTATTCATCTCAAAGCGGACAAGCGAGTCCACTGATACAGTTTCGGATTCTACGTGGCAACTAATCATTAAGAAATTCCCCCTCATTGAGTTTTGGTGTAGTATCAGGGAATATCTTCCATGACCTAGAAAAGCTGTTAAAAATACACCTCACTTTTCCAACTAAATATCTGTAGGAGGCTGGATTTTCTTCACCTGCTTCAACCAAAACAACATATTGCAACTGACTGAATGCAGAAACAAGTTTGATAACCCATTGTTTTCTGCTGAGCCAGAATGGAATAGATTTACAAGCATATCAAACAGTACCATTTTCCTCATTTTTAAAAAATTTTTAAAAGGTATCATTAACATTCATAAAAACAGGTTGAAATACAGTGGGTTTACTCCTGTTATTTTTGAACGAATAAAGGGGAACACATTCCTGAGTTTCAGTTGCAAGTGTCATCAGCCTCGAAGTGAGCACCCACGCATACGGCCTCGATAGTGGGCACCCATGCAAAGAGCCTCAACAGTGGACACCCACGCAGACGGCGCCGATAGTGGACACCCACGTAAACCAAAGCCCTTCAGTCTTCAGCAGGGTGGAACATAGTGTAGAGACTTAAGACGCAGGAGGATTGCTCGTCTGGCGGAACACGTCTGTGAAAGGAAAACATAGCTGGTTCCTGTTTCATGCTGTGCAGAGCAGGGGTCGGGCCCCGTTTTCTGTGAAGGGCAAGTCAGCAGGCACTTTCAGCTTTGCAGAAAGTGTTGCTCAGCACGACCACCCACCTTTGTCACCATGCTCAGCTCCCCACGGTTGGTCGGGCAAAAACAGCAGGGCGGTCCTGGAACCAGTGGATGTGGTTGTGTCCAGCAGGAGTTTGCTGGGTCCTTTATGTAAAGTGATGCCCTGTGAGGTTACGCCGGAAGGAGCACCAGGCCAGGAGGAAGGGACCTGGTTTCTGACCTGCTGCAGCAGGTACTAAACGGAAAGGTTTGAGACATGTCTTTCCTAACCTGTCAGCGTCCAGCTTCTTTTTGAGAACACAGAGTTTAGGTAACATAATATTTGAAACTTGAGGCTCTTGTAGCTCTGATCCCCTGATTCCCGCTTCTGTCTCTCTCGTCCTCGGGGAATCTGGACTGGGGCTCGAGGGAGGTGGATTGAAACAGAGAAGGTGATGGAGCTGTATGATCAACAAGTGACGATAAACATACCAACAACAGTTGACAAGCCCACCCGGGCCCTCGAAGACTCTGAAATCCTTTCAGTAGAAAGAAGATAAATGCAGATGTTTGCACTGTTTGTCTGTTTAACATCAACACCACACCACCATCTAACTTTTCCACACAAGTGGTATTTGTGGGGGACTGGAGCAGTCTCGAATGGGATTGTGGGATGAACGTTAACTTAATGCTTGGCTAGTACGTGAACCATGAAATTCCAGATGATCAAGCTGGTTTTAGAAAAGGCAGAGGAACCAGAGATCAAATTACCAACATCTGCTGGATCATGGAAAAAGCAAGAGAGTTCCAGAAAAACATCTATTTCTGCTTTAGTGACTATGCCAAAGCCTTTGACTGTGTGGATCACAATAAACTTTGGAAAATTCTGCAAGAGATGGAAATACCAGACCACCTGATCTGCCTCTTGAGAAATCTATATACAGGTCAGGAAGCCACAATTAGAACTGGACATGGAACAACAGACTGGTTCCAAATAGGAAAAGGAGTACGTCAAGGCTGTATATTGTCACCCTGCTTATTTAACTTCTATGCAGAGTACATCATGAGAAACGCTGGACTGGAAGAAACTTTACAAGCTGGTATCAAGATTGCCAGGAGAAATATTAATAACCTCAGATATGCAGATGACACCACCCTTATGGCAGAAAGTGAAGAAGAACTAAAGATCCTCTTGATGAAAGTGAAAGAGTTGAGTGAAAAAGTTGGCTTAAAGCTCAACATTCAGAAAACGAAGATCATGGCATCTGGTCCCATCACTTCTTGGGAAATAGATGGGGAAACAGTGGAAACAGTGTCAGACTTTATATTTTGGGGGGCTCCAAAATCACTGCAGATGGTGACTGCAGCCATGAAATTAAAAGACACTTACTCCTTGGAAGAAAAGTTATGACCAACCTAGATAGCATGTTCAAAAGCTTTGCCAACTAAGGTCTGTCTAGTCAAGGCTATGGTTTTTCCTGTGGTCATGTATGGATGTGAGAGTTGGACTGTGAAGAAAGCTGAGCACAGAAGAATTGATGCTTTTGAACTGTGGTGTTGGAGAAGACTCTTGAGAGTCCCTTGAACTGCAAGGAGATCCAACCAGTCCATCCTAAAGGAGATCAGTCCTGAGTGTTCATTGGAAGGAATGATGCTAAAGCTGAAACTCCAGTACTTTGGCCACCTGATGCAAAGAGTTGACTCATTGGAAAAGACTGATGCTGGGAGGGATTGGGGGCAGGAGGAGAAGGGGACGACAGAGGATGAGATGGCTGGATGGCATCACGGACTCGATGGACGTGAGTCTGAGTGAACTCGGAGAGATGGTGATGGACCGGGAGGCCTGGCGTGCTGTGATTCATGGGATCACAGAGAGTCGCACACGCCTGAGCGACTGGACTGAACTGATGTACATCTCTCCCGGGTGGCCCTAGTGGTAGAGCCGGCCTGCAAATGCAGGAGACGTGGGTTCAGTCGCTGGGTCAGGAAGATCCCCTGGAGGAGGGCATGGCAGCCCCTCCAGGACTCGCGCCTGCAGAATCCCTGTGGGCAGAGGAGCCTGGTGGGCTGCAGTCCCCGGGGTCACAGCTGAAGCGGCTGAGCACGCGCATGTGTTTCTGTGTCTTAGGCTTTGGGTGAACAGGTGGCACGTGGCCTCGTGTCTCATTTTTATGTTTCTATGTGGCCAACAATAGATTGCAGGAGCAGTGTCTGGTCAAAAGGTGAGGGACCTCGTATTTAGTCTTGGATCCCAGAGACCTAGCTGGGGGGCCCAGGTCCCTGTCTGAGAGATGACGGGCAGCCTGGCTGGTGGCCGAGATCTCTTCCAGCTGGGACGGGACATCCTGTGTGCCTGTGACCTCCCGTTAGGTCCTGTGGTTCAGAAGTGACCTGCTGGTGTCTGTTCCTAGTGAGCGAGCTTCTGCCCCACCCCTCGTGGTCCACGCTCCCTCCTGGCATCTGTGCCCAGTGAGGGCCATGCAGGGGCCGGAGCACGGAGACACAGACCAGGCAGGAGACAGCCCCTGGGCAGGGAGTCTGTCTCAGAGCAAGGAACAGCCCTGCAGTGCTCACGGGCACTGGAGCCCGTCGGGCCACAGACAGCCATTGGGGCTGGGGCGATCATCCTATGGCCTGCCTCTCGTCACCAATCCTTCACCCCCAAAATACCCTCGAATGGGGTATCTAAGCCAGAAAACGTTAAATGTGTATCTGAAAGCAAATCAAATCTGTCTGTCTTATATTCTGTTTTTCCTATATATTGTTGTTATTTCATCGCCAAGTCCCATCTGCCTCTTTGCAATCCCAGGGACTGTAGCCCGCCAGGTTCCTCTGTCCACGGGATTTCCAGAATACTGGAGTGGGTTCCCATTTCCTTCTCCAGGGGATCTTTCTGACTGAGGGCTTGAGCCCATGTATCCTGCACCTTTTTCTAAATATATGTTAAAGTATTTTAATACAGAGCAGTCATATACATTTTTGTATCAGGAAAAGAGTTACTTTGTGAGATGGCTGTGTCCCGGGTGGGACTCACTGTGCATTCTGTGTTCTCCCAGCAGAGGGCAGCACTGGACCCAGGCCGCCTTCCTGTGCTTGGCCGGGTGGGTGGGGAATGCAGGTTTACCCCCAGGGGGGATCCTGTACAGCCCCTTCCTCTCATTCTCTCGGGAGCCAGGAATCCCAGCGCAGCTTTGTTGCAAGTGCCTGAGAGGCAGGTCTCCCCTTCCCACTTACTGCTCCCAGGTTTGCTCATTTGCCCTGTTTTTTAAATTCATCTAGTTACCATAGAAATGTAAGATCCCAAGAAAAAGCAAAATTTGAAAAAACAGATTTTGTTTTGTTTTGTTTTAAATTTCAGGCTGTCTTAGTTTTTCCAGTTGGGAAAACTGGAAAATCTCTAGGGTAATTCCTCCCTAGGCGTTGAGGTTTTTCACTTGTACCACGAGCTGACCGTTCACACATTCCTTCCTTCCTCGCTTCCTTCATTCATATTTGTTGAGCAGCTTTTATCTGCCGGCTGCCACCCTGGCACAGGAGGAACAGAGCTGGTAGAGGCCGTGTCCTCCTGAAGCTGAGGCTCCAGTGGGGAAGGCAGCCATCACTGTGTCACATGTCAGGAAGATTAGTGGTAGGAAGGAGCAGGGACAGCGAGAGGTGCAGAGAGGGAAGGGGACGCTGTTTACTCTGGGTGATCGGGAAAGAGAGGTCTCAGAGCTGCAGGCAGAGAGCCGCTGGGAGCCTGGGGTGAAGAGCAGGAGGGATGGGGGCGCGGGGAGTGGGCTTGGCACTTGGAGCGTCGCAGGTCACCAGCACTCGTGTGGGTCTTGGAGCCACCCGGTGTCGTGGCCTGCCCTGCCTCCCGAGGCTGGGGTGGCCGCCCTCAGGCTCCTGGAAGTTCAGGGGGGGAGGGCAGAGGGGAGGGAACAAACACTCAAGGAGAGAGCAAAGCTCCAGAAAGGCTGTGGGATGGACACCCTAAGGTGCTTCTAGAACAAGGTCCATGAACTTGCCCTGAAAGGAGCTGGCCAGATGGTCTCTGCCTTGCAGAATTATCAAGCTCAAGAAAAAGGCATGTGGGAAAAAAGGAGACACTGACAGCTTCTCAGTGAAGGGTCCTGGTAAATAAAGGTGTTCCGGTCAAGCTTTATGGGCAGGAGCAGGCTGAGCCGCTGCTGTAAATTGCTGAACGCCGGGTTATTTGTGGCACACCAGGCGTGTGCGGGGCTGCTTCCTGAGTCCCCGGCAGGCTCGTCCCCGATCTGTGCTGCAGTCCCAGGTACAGGTGGCGTCCCGTCCTGCAGGTGAGGGTCCGCCCTGACGGCTGTAGAATGCCTGGTCCTGCCCGGGTCCTGACGTCTCTCCACCCACGGCCCGGACAGAGCCCAGGCACCCGTCAGCGCTCCCGGAGGCTCGGTCATCCACCGGAGGGTCGTAACCCACTTCCTCTCTTTCAGCTTCATGAACCGGCGTGTTCTGTCCACTAACCCCTACGTGGGGAGCACCTCCAACGGCTACGCGCACCCCAGCGGGACGGCACTTCACTACGATGACGTCCCCTGCATCAGCGGCTCGGTGAGTGTGGCGGGCGGAGCTGAGGGGCGGCTGTGCTGGAAGGCGGGCACCCGCAGGTCCCTGTGACTTGCCCTCCTTTCAGCCTAAACGAGAGAGGCAGGATGAAAACTACACCCCACCTCTCTTGTGTTTGACACCCTGTTCACCTTAATCCACATGTGAACACGAGGGTCATTGGCATCAGAAGCCAGTTTCTCATTCGTGTCAGTGCTGTTAGCCAAACACTGTCAGAAATCTCCAACAGAAGGGAGACATTGCCGCAGGGTAGTGACCGAATTGCTGGCTCCGGACACCTTCCCACATCCTCAGGGTAGCGGCCTCCGAGTAGCTGGGACTCCCATCGGTGGAGGAGAAGCCAGCCGCCTGGCATGGCCTCCAAGGCCATGTTAGAGTGGATTGAGACGAAAGGGGCCCCGTGTTAGGTCACGCGTGTCAGGGTGTGGGCAGGCTTGGAGATCCCGTCCCAGCTGCAGAGCCCAAAATTGAGGAGTCTGGCCTGAGTCCGGGGTGGCTGGGACACAAGTCCTGTCCACCCGTTAGGCCTGGCCATCCGCCCCCTTGCCCCCCATCCCCCCTCCACCTTCAGCTGGAGTCTCCAGGACTGGAGGGGCTCTGGCGCTCCCTGCAGAGCGGGACCCAGGAGCTCGGGGAAAGCCTGTGGTGGCCCACAGGAGCAGGTCCCAGGCCAGGCACTGGGCCCTTCCCCAGGCAGCTTGGCTCTCGGGGTCTAGTCTTGGGGGAGCCTCCCCCGCCGTCGTAGAACCAACTGCATGGGACAGTCTGCTCCTCTGAGCCTTTGGCCTCAGCCCCAGATGTGCTCTCAAAAGGGCACGCAGCCCTGTCTCTGTCTCGATGCCTGAAGGCCTCGCTGTGAACCTTGCCCCCAGAGGGTTTCTCCCAGGGCGCGAGGTGGGCGGAGCAGTGCAGAGAAAGCCAGGACCTCCACAGACGCCCGCCTGGGCCCCCTCGTTCCAGTTAACGCCACGCGGGGTCGGGCACCCCAGGAAGGAGCCCAGCTCCCGCTGGCCCAGAGCTGAGAAGCTGGCGGCTGCAAGGCTGCACTGAGGAGGCGCTCCTGCGCGCCGTCGCTGGGCGGGCAGTGTGAGTGACGAGGCCGCGCGTGCAGGCGCCTGACTGCCTTGCTGAAGGCGCCCTTGGAGTTCAGGCCGCTCCCTTTCCTGGGTGCTGTGACCAGCCCTGTTTTGGAGGCGCCCTCACTCCTCAGTCTGACAAAGTCCATACTCTGGAGCCACAGGACCTGGTGTTTTAGCAGCGTTTCAGCTTCAGTGATTCTCTCCACGCTCTCCCCGAGGCCTGGAGGAAAGTACATCTCGCAAGGGCGTGCTGACAGGCGCGCACACGCCTCTAACCCGCAGGTGCTGCGGGCTTGTTTCCATGTGACCTAATCCTTTGGTATTTTAGGAAGAGGATGGGCCCGTCTAGACCATCTTAATAACCCGGGACAAATATATGCTAGGTTGTCATTATGAAACACTCACATCCACATTTATCTGCACGTACTGTTATTTTTAGATTATAGATGGGTCTCCAGCACACAAAAATAGACGCACTGAAGTGACTGGAGCGGAACGAAAACATTCCTACATTGAAATTTTAAGCCTTTTCTATTTTTATAACAAAAGGCCGTAATTGCATTCTGGCAGAAAGGAACTCTGCCAGGATATAAAAATAGACTGAAATAAGTATAGTACACGAATTAATATTTTCTCTCTCTCTCTCTTTTTAAGTGCAAAGCGATTTATAAAAACCTTTAAAACTTAAAAGAATCTGGCTGTGGTTGTGAGTTTGGGTTTTAATTTATACCTTAATGTCCATGTTCTAAAGTGGCTTGTAGCTATTTTAATCCTTTGTGTAAAGGTTTTCCACTGAAGTAAAGCCACTGTGTCAATTAATAGTTTGAAGCATCCTATTTTCTATGATGATTTGACTTTCTTGTAACAGCTTGTGATTTTGGCCGTTGCGCTTTCTTCAGGCCTAACCAAGTATGGGATGCGGGTGATGCTGGCGGTCATGTGACCCACAGAGCCTACATCCCGAAGCCCGTCTGGCAAGCTTGGAAGGGTCCACGGGTGGTCTTCGCCCAGTCCCTCCTGGCCTGGGGGGAGCCTGAGGTGCAGACGCTGAGGGCCGTGTATGACGGGCACGGCTCTCCGCTCCAGCTCTGCCTCCTACAGCTCCTCCTGAGCTCCGTGCCTTAGTTTCCCCCACTGTGTAAGATTCCTGGCAGAATCCCGTGCATCGTGCATCAGTTTTACTGTGAAATAAGATAAGTGCTTTGTTGGGATCTTAAACTCACTATTGACCAGGGGACTTTTTTCGGAAACCAATGCCTGGCACTGTAATCTGTTGCGTAAGTGAATATTGATACAGCTCCCGTCAGCAATGCTCAGGTGATGAAGGATGTATCAACACGTCTCTGATCAAGAAGTTAGCACACTTTGTCAGGAGAACCAGAGCCCCTGACCTCCGGATGGACCCCAGTTCAGCACCCTTTTCCTTAAACCACATTGTTTCTGCTTCCTGGATCAGGACTGCCCAAACCCAGTTCTTTAAAGACATATCAGTTTTGTTTTTTTTTATTACCCCCCCCCCCAGGTTTAACAAACAAAACAAAAATATCATTAGCCAATAACCCTGGGAACAATTTAAGGAAAAAAGATATCTTAAGTCCTCAAAGGTAGAAAAGCTCTTCTGAATCGGTTCACCTAGTTGTGTGTGTGTGTGTGTCTGTGTTACTGACAACAACGTGGGGCATGCATACGTGTTCTGGGGTGCTTGCTAATAACATCTCAATGTGCTCTGCTTCCTGCGGCCGGGGCACCAACTAACGACGCGCTGTGTGTGTTCCAGTGGGGCCCCGACGACGACGCTCCCGCCCCCCGCGGCCGAGGCCTGGGAGAAGAGGCGCTCTATGCTAACGCCGTGCTGTACGATAACTTGCCGTCTCCGAAAATCTTTGCTCGCTACCCTCTCGCTGACAGGAAGGCTGCTAAGCCGTCTCCCGACAGGCTGTCCTGTAACCACTACAAACGCCCCGCCTCCTCCGGCCTGCCCTCCTCCCCGTCTGTCACTAACACCTCTTCTGTGGGGAGGGCGTCTCTCGGGCTCAGCTCACAGGTACAGCACCCCCCTTCTGTCGTCTCCTAGAATCTCTCAGTCACCCGTCTCCTGCAGGCCTGGCGGCGACAGAGTATCCGCCAGCTCGCAGTCAGGGAGCCCATCGGGGGAGAGCGCAGTCTTCCCCTCAGCTACAGTGTGATCTGCAAATGCACTCGGCGTCCGGCCACCCAGGGACAGGTTACAAGAAACCAGAGCTCTAACCATGTTACGGACCAGCCCGACCAGTTCAGGGGGCTGCCCGGGGACTCGGAGGTCGAGAATCTGCCGGCAGTGCAGGAGACCTGGCTTCAGTCCCGGGGTCGGGAAGATCCCCTTGGAGAAGGAAATGGCAACCCACTCCAAGTACTCTTGCCTGGAGGATCCCACGGACAGAGCAGCCTGGCGGGCTACAGCCCGTGGGGTCGCAAAGAGTCGGACGCGACTTACCGACGGAGCAACGACTCCTAGCCCGCGGTTACGCTCTGCTTGTCTCTTGTCTGTACACACCTCTCTCTGTTCAGAGTCCCCGTGAGCTTTGTGAGTTATGGTGATGAAAGGCAAAGAGTTAAAGAGGATGGGGCGGTGAGTTTTCAGAGTTTGGAGCTTCGGGCTCCTCTCCTGTGTTTCCGTTGCGTGCACTTGAGGAAGGGTGGGCTGCACTGGAAACTGCTTTCAGACCTTAAAGCAGGATTAACCCCAGGATTGCAGGAGGCTCCCATCTGAGTACAGGAGTGTGCTCCCTAAAATGGAGCAGGTGATAAGGCTCTTGGATTATCACTGAATGGTCAGGAATCTTGATATTGAGCGATTGTCCATCCCACACCTGATATTTGCGGCAAACCGTGACGTTTCAGTGTAAATATTAATTTTGTGTTTGCATGCATTTAAACTACGATGAAGTGGTGCCTGGAAGAATACTCTAAACATAAAGCACAGGACCACATTTTAAGTTATTTTCTTTTCCCTCCAGTTTTTGGGGTAATCTTGAGAAAATGATGTATGCCAAGTAAGATCCTAGAATTTCAGAGTGTGATAGTGTATAGTGGTTCTTCCAATCCCGTTATCAAAGTTACGTAGGAAGATTTTTGTGTTTTGTTTCTAACAATAGCTGGAGATGCTGATTCAGTGAGTCTGAGGGCCCCCAGGCCAGTGCATCTTCAAACATAAGTACGTTATGAGTGAGAGTAAGTGAAAGTCACTCAGCCGTGTCCGGCTCTTTGCGTCCCCATGGACTATACAGTCCATGGAATTCTCCAGGCCAGAATACTGGAGAGGGGTAGCCTTTCCCTTCTCCAGGGGATCTTCCCAAACCTGGGATCAAACCCAGGTCTCTCGCACTGCAGGCGGATTCTTTAGCAGCTGAGCCACCAGGGAAGCCCCTGATACTTATTGAAGAGCACTTGGGTGAAAATTCTCACAGGTCACATGCTCCACTTACTAGGCGAGGGTACTGACCTGTCTTTCTATTGGTATCGGAGTTCACTTTGGTAAAAACGATGGGAGAAAATGCCGTATCTTCTCGTATCAGTGTCCCCTGATGGTTTGGAATCGCTTGACATGTGGCTCGTTTGTACTCCATTTTTGTTCACGTCACTTTCAAGTGGGCAGCACGTAGACTCCATGCCCTCATTTGGCCATTTAGTAGGCCCGCTACACTCCACACACACCTGCTGTATGGGCGCTCTAGATGCGGGCGCTCTAGGTGCGGGCGCTGTGCCGTCTAAGCTGTTCAGGAGCCCTGTGGGTGGCATCTGTGTCTTTACGTTTTCAAATGAGCACGCAGGCTCAGAAAGCGTTCATGAAGTGCTCAACACCTCCTAAATGATGGAGTGGGCATTTGAAACCCCCCATACCCCCCGCAAACCCAGGCTCCCAGCAGTTAGAAACGTGCGTATGGAGGAGCCTGGGCCAGACATGTACCGTCAGCCTTGGCCATCTAACTGGATCCATGGCCCAGCTAAGGCGTGCACACATCACTTGAGCGGAATGCAGCCCGGGTTGGCTTGCAGGCATCAAAGAAGCAGGGCTGCGCTGAATTCTCCTAAGATCCTGCAGTGAGTTAAAATGCAGTGCCTGCTGTTCCTGTGTTCAGCTTCTTCTGCTTCCTTCCTCAGACCCCGTGGGCGAATCGAATGCTAGTTGTTTGTCCAGTTAGGACGTCAGTATGAAGGCCTGGGAGCTGAAGACTTAGGTGCACAGGCTCTGCCACTGCCCCAGAGACCATTCATCCCCCGCAGGGAAAGCCGCTGCCCCGGAAGCAGACTGTCGGTAGCCTCAGCCCAGTGCCCTCAGGAACCCACAGTCTGTGCCAGTGTCTCGATCGGCATATGCCGCCTCCTGGGAGAAATGGGTAACTTTGGCGCACTCCAACTGAGGACATCCTAGGGTTCCCTGTTTGCTCCGAACCTCGGTGCTAGAACCTTCTTAGCCACTCTGGGAAGTTCACAGCCGTCCAGTGTTGGGAAGCCAGACCGGTGTGTACCAAGCATCTGCACTTTCTTTCTGTCTGTGCTACATTCGAAGCAGTCAGAGACTGAGACAGTTGACTGCAAAAACCCCAGAGGTGTTTGCTTGTTTTCATTCTCCCACGTGTTTATTTCCACAGTCGAAGGGTAAGAAGCCCCCCGTGGCCTCCAATGGCGTCATGGGCAAAGGCAAGGCTCCGAGCGGGCAGCAGAAAAAGGCTGACTCGGCGGCTGGCGTGAAGCGGACGTCTTCGAGTAAGTCGACCCTTCCGTCTACCATGTTCTGGCTTTGGGTGTGGCGTGCAGAGCTGGGGCTGCGTGGCCGTCTCCCTTCCCACCTGGGGAGGTGGCGGGTGCCAGGTCTTGCGGGGGTCGGGGTGGGCAGTTGGAGAGGGAGATCCGTTCACACCCGGATCCTTGTCTACTGGGTTGCAGAGTGGCCGTGACTTTGAACCTGGCTCTTAGGCTGCTGCATACAGGAGCAGACTGAGCAAGTCAGATGCAGACTTGTTCGTGCGTGTTTACCGTGAGGTAGTTCTGGGTTCGGGAGGTGGTGCTGCTATGAGGGACCCCGGTCGGTGGGTCGGACTCCTCCGTCTGTGTCCCCAGTCTACCGAGTGAGCTGCCTGGGTTGAGTCTCATAAGCTGTCTGAGCTCACTCTCTGTGTGGGAGGCATAGACGTGGTCAGCTGGGGCCTCTGGCTGAAACCAGAGGGCAGCACGTGTCCCTCAGACCACGGGGGCCTCTCAGGGTCTGTAAGGGTCCTGCTCCCCCACCCTGCCATGCTCTCTCTCTGTGTCGCCCCTGGCCCCCACCCCGGATCGGGGCAGTGGCATCGTCCACCCCACTGTGCGAGTGTAGACGCAGGCTCAGGAGTTGATGAGGCTCCCCGAGGTCTCCCCAACCCGTGCACTGACCGGACTTGGTTTCCAGGCAGCAGATCCGGCAGGGGCGGGACTGAGCAGAGGAGCCGGCCTGCGCCCAGCGGCCTTCGTGATCCTCAGATGCCTCCAGGGTCTCGGTCAGTGGGCGCATCTGTATTTGCTTCAGCCCCGGCTGTGTTGGGTCACTCTTCATCCAGCCCGTCGGGCAGGGGCTGCAGACGGAAGACCAGGCAGTGGGCGCCCGGGGCTCTGTCCCCGAGGGTCCCGCAGGCAGACGCTGCTCCAGCCGGGCCTCAGCGGGCCCGGGAGCGCCTCGCTGAGTGTGGGCCTGTCGGGGAAGTTTCCCCGGGAGGAAGGTGGGAGTTATGACACGGCCACCTGGGAAGCCGGGCTGACACGTTCTGAGCTGGGCTTGGCGTAGCTCCCCGCAGGCAGCAGCCCCAGCTCCAGGTGACTCGCACCTGGCTGCCGATCGAGTGCCGGCGGCTTGATTTCAGACTCAGCACGCGGCGGTGGACGCGGCTTATCTGTGGCCTCGGGTGTGCACGGGCCGGTGTCGTTCCGGGACACTCGCGGCGCCCGCCCTGGGAAGCACGGGCCTCACGTACGTCAGCTCCTCGGCTCTGCCCTTCCCTCAGACGCGGTCTCACTGCCCCGCTGGGCCTCATCTGTCCCTTGGCTAAGGCGCTCTTTCTGACCTCGTTTTCGGGCGGGTCTTAACTTCCCTCTCACAGTCAGCTGTGCTTACAGTCTCCTGGGCCCACCTGGGCGGGGGCAGGTGGGGGACAGGGCAGCGTGTCTGCCGTCCCCTGGGCCGCAGGGCCTGGGCCGCAGGAAGCTGCCTCCTCCGTCTCTCAGCACCTGCTCCTGTTGTTTCCCAGACAATTGCTCTCCTTAATTCATGAGGCCTTTGGTAGGGAATCCTTGCTACCTTAAGTGAAACCCGTGATGAAGAAAGAGAAATTGCAGTCTGTGTTTTTGCCGCGTTCAGCCTGTTGCGTTGCATCCTGGATGGCGTTTATTTCACAGGGACCGAATGACACAGCTTTGTCAGGAAGCAGCTTAGATCGGAGCGAGCGGCCGCGTTTGGACTGCGCTCTATTTGTAAATACGCAGCATCCACGCCCCCGAGAGCAGTGCTTTTCTTTCAAGCCTTTTTAAGATTTTTCTTTTTGATGTGGGCCATTTTAAAAGTCTATATTGAGTTTCTTACAATATTGCTTCTGTTTTATGTTGTGGTTTTCTGATCCTGAGACACATAGGATCTTTGCTCTCCAAACAGGGATTGAAGGGCCCTCCTACACTGGGAGGGGAAGCTTTGAGCCCTGGACCACCAGGGGAGTCCCTTACGTTTCAGGTGGTTGATTTGGTCATTCTCATGCTGGGATCCTTTTAATATCATCCTTTGGGGCCGGGGGCGTTGCTGGGTTTTTAGTGAGGGGAAGACTGAGCCCAGATTGACGGCTGTGCACCTGCTCCCGTAAGTGCCGTTTCCTGTGGTCACTGTGGTTTGCCTTGAAGAGCTGGCGGACGCTGGGTTTAGGAGAGGCGCTAGAAGTGTCTCAAAAGGGCTCACCGTTGCCTGGGAGGGTGGACAGTGCTCTGGGCTCCACTACCGCTGACTGGGGTGAGAGCTGCCGGGGGGGTCCACCACGGCCCGGGCGCCACGTGGTCCTGTTAGAGGGAGGGGCTTAGCACAGGCATCGATTGTTTGTTTGTTTGTTTGTTTTTAACGCACAAGGTAGGCTTTAGCACTTCTGCTTTATGGGGAGTGAAGCTGAGGCTCCGGGAGATCAATTGCTGGCCCATAGTCACGGCCTCTTCCCTGGTCCACTGCCTTCATTACTGACCGTGGCAACCCCTTCCGCCCCTACGGCTTCTCCCCAGAAGTCTTTTACAGTCTAGTGACGGTGTCAGACACGCAAATAAACCACTCTGGCATCTCATGGGATGGGAGCTCCCAGGGCGGGGGTGCAGGAGGCCTTGAGTAGTGTCAAGTGTGAGCGGTTAGCTTTGGGGGCATCGGGAGACCGTGGGAGCTACAGAATTGCTCCATTGCTCAGTCATTTTCCACTCTGAGACCCCATGGACTGCAGCACGCCAGGCTTCCCTGTCCTTCACTGTCTCCTGGAGCTTACTCAAACCCATGTCCATTGAGTCGGTGATGCCACCCAACCATCTCATCCTCTGTCGTCCCCTTTTCCTCCCGCCTTCAGTCTTTCCCAGCATCAGGGTCTTTTCCAATGAGTCAGCTCTTCCCATCAGGTGGCCAAAGTATTGGAGCTTCAGCTTCAGCATCAGTTCTTCCAATGAGTATTCAGGACTGATCTCCTCTAGGATGGACTGGTTTGATTTCCTTGCCCTCCAAGGGACTCTCAAGAGTCTTCTCAGAGAACTGTGAGCCTTGATTATTCTGGTCAGGCCAGCATAGTTAGGGATAAGAGCACAGGCTCGGGGTTAATGCGATGCTAGCTGGTGGGGCGATGCTGGCCAAGCCTCTCCGCTGTCCGTAAGGCCAGCTTCCTCTCTGCTCAGTTACCCGCTCTCGGCGATTAATGGCCATTCACCTAGTGCTCACCCTGCGCTTGCTCAGAGTTCTGATGAGTGAGAATTTACCCTCATAACAACCCTGTGAGGGTGTCCCTGGTGGCTCCGTGGTGAAGAGGCCACCCTACGAGGCAGGAGGCACAGGAGACTCGGACTCCACCCCTGGTCGGGAAGACGAGGAAATGGCACCCCTGCAGTGTTCCTGCCGGGAGGCTCCCACGGACACAAGGAGCCTGGTGGGCTGCAGGCCACGGGGTCGCAGAGGCAGACGCGGCGCCCTGTGAGCTGCCCGCTCTCACTGCCCGCGTCGAAGGTGAGGAGACGGAGGCACAGGGCGGGGCAGCGCCCTGCTGGAGGCCACACAGCACGGGTGGCAAGTCGGAACCCCCACCCAGGCAGTCGGGTTCCAGACGCAGCTCTGCATGCCCCTTCACCTGCTCACGTGCCCACGTACCCAGCAGATTCCTATTTTGATCTCCGTCTACACCAGGGCCAGCCCTGCCTCCCCTGGAGGGGCACAGGTGCCGTCAGGGTCAGCAGAGGAGCCAGCAGCGCCGCTGTAAGGGTCAGACGTGGCGGTGCGAGGCCTGCGTGCGTCGGGAGGTCATTTCTGGCGCCGATAGACCCCCTTTCTCAGACTGCAGAACGTTTGTTCACTCTCGACCTTATTGAAGAGTATACGTGGCATCCTATCTTGACGGGAGGAGTTAAAGAAATTTCCTAATAGCCTTTTTTTTTTTTGCCTTTTCATACTGTCCCTGGGGTCGCAAAGGGTCGGACATGACTGAGCGATTTTGAACTGAACATTCTGTTTTCATCTTTGAAATTTGTTTCAAAGAATACCAGATCATCGGAACCAGTCACTTTTCTGTTTGGTTCAAACCTGTCCTGTTCTTTTTCCTCGTTGTATTAGTAAAATGACTCGCTTTGAATTTGTTGTGTGGAGCTGGAGGAGTAAACGGGCTTTATGAATTGGCCTGTCATCTGCTTGGTTAAACCTAGTTTCCTACCGATACTTTCTATTTTGAAAGATGCCGACCAGTACAAATATGGCAAGAACCGGGTGGAAGCAGATGCCAAGCGGCTGCAGGCCAAAGAGGAGGAGCTGCTGAAGAGGCGGGAGGGCCTGCGGGACAGGCTGGCCCAGCTGCGCAAGGAGAGGAAGGGGCTGAGGGCCGCCATCGAAGCGAACACTGGTATGCGGGGCCCCTCTGCGGGGCCAGCGCCTCCGCCCGGGGTCTGACCCCACGGGGCTCTCGTCCTTCCACTCGGTGCTTCTCGCAGTTCGGAAGCCTTGCTGGAAGCCCGGGGCAGGGGCCGGGGTATGGAGTAAGGACCAGGCCCCTGCTGGGGCCCGGGTGGGAGCCGGGAGCTGTCCCCGCCTCAGGTGCTGACGGCCGAGTTGTCGGGGGCGTGAGCACCGGGGCTCCGGAGCTCTGGTCCCTGGCTGTGACGGGGCTCTTAGCGGGAGGACGTCGTCCGCAGAAGCCCAGGTGGGAGGCCTCCCCCTTGGGGCTGGAAGGAGCCCCCTGTTCCCTGCAGAGGGACCAGCGAGAGCAGGGTGGTGGTGGACTCGTGGATGGGACCTGGGAAGAGCCCAGGGGTGCGCGAGCAACCCTGGGGGGGTGGGGGGAGGAGGGCACGCCGGTACAGACTACAGCCCATCTCTCTCTGGTCAGGCCTGTTGTCAGGCCTCCTCCTTGGGGGAGCTGGGGGAGCAGTGCCAGGCTCTGGGGTGGGCGCTGCAAGAACGTCAGTCTGCTCTGCTCAGGGCTGAGTCTGATCCTGGGGCGAGGATGACGCTGTTGACTGTGATCCTTTGGCCTCGGTTCAGGGGTGGGGGTGAGGATGAGGGACGCAGAGACCAGAGAGGTTTGGAAGGGAACCCCTTGCTTGCCGGAGGAGCTGGCAGATGTGCAGCAGTTAGCCGGCAGCTCCAGCCATCCCTGACTTTGTGCCTAGGTGATTTTTTAAGAAGGAAAGGATGAGAGGCCAGTGTGTGCTGGTCTGAGACAGCCTGTAGGAGAGGCAAGAGGTGGTATCTCCTGTGAGATGCCCCCACCCCAACTCCAGGACAGGGAAAGGGATCAGAGGCTCAGGCAGAGACCTGAACGGGAGCCCCCAGGTCAGCAGGATGGGAGAGTCCTTCCCTCTGTGTTTCCAGTTTGCAGGTTAGTGAAGATGCAGACAGATTAGATCGGCTTCAGGCCTGGAAGAAGCCAGGTGCAGGCTGGGGCACTGCCCGTCACTCGGTTAACCCCTGGGACCCGCCTCTTCATCTGTGCGGTGGGCTCAATATCTGCCCTCCCGTGTCGCCCTGACACATTTCAGATAAATAGCGCGGATGCACTGCATTCTATGGAGATGTGAGCTGTGTTATATTTTGAGCACAGGGGCAAATAAGATGACTCGAGAGTAGAGAAAAATGAGAACAGAAAAATATTCAGACGTTCCAAGTCAGTGGCACCTTTGGGAGCCACCTAGTCCAAATTCCTCAGTTTAAAATGAGGGTGTTGAGGTCCAGGCCCCAAATTCCTACCTTTTGTGAGAATCAAGGTCTTCTGCTTCCCAGTCCATATTCTCCCAGCTGCACGAAGGAGGGCATTTGGGAAGGGACCCTGCTCCTTTCAGGAACTGCTGGATTGGAGTTTGGTGGGAAAGACTGTAGCTAGGTGGGGAACAAGACCCCCGGGGTTGGGCCGAGCACCTTGCAGGGGGTCCCCCGACGTCCGTCCCCGGACGCGTGGAAGTATCTGCCTTCAGCTGGAGCAGTAGTGTCCCTCTGGGGTTTCAGGCAGGAAGACCCAGGTGGTCCTGGAAGAGAAGCTGAGGAAGCTGGAGGAGGAGTGTAAGCAGAAGGAGACGGAGCGTGTCGACCTGGAGCTGGAGCTGACGGAGGCCAAGGAGAGCCTCAGGAAGGCGCTGGCCGGCGGCATCACCCTGGGGCTGGCCATCGAGCCCCGCCCAGGGACGTCCAGCCCGCAGGTACGGCCCGCCTGCTCCCCGGGAGAGGGGCTGGGCACGCTCTCCCAGGTCGAGACCAATCCCCGTCCCCCAGCACCAGCCTCGCCAAGACTCAGCTCACGTGTCCGCCCAAAACGCGTTCCTTGGCCGTGTTTCAAGGTCACAGACCCTGAATTTTCTCTTCTCTGTCTCACTGAGAAGGTGGTGGAAACCCCAGTTGTTTTCTTCCTGTTGGTAGAATCTGAGTATACTATTGGGTTGGTCAGGTTTTTTCCTTCTGATGTGTCTCTGGGCACCGATCGCTGCTCTCGGTGTCTGGGGTGACCCCGTATTCTGGGCCTCTCCCCTCCTCCCGAGAGTCTCCCACTGAGCCCCCTCTTGCCAGCTCTCCTTCCCCGTGTCCTGTCTCGGGTCTGCTCCTCTCTCTGGAGGGCCCCTCCTGGGACCCCAGAGCTGCCATCTGCCCGCATGTGGCTCCTGGCCTCATGCCCTCCCCTGCCCTCCCCGCCGCAGCCTGTGAACAGCGGCTGCCATGAGGCGTGCCTGTCCTGGGGGAGGGCACGGGCTGCCCCCCTCAGAGTCCAGCTCGGCTCCCCGGGGCTGGGCGGAGCAGCTCCCTCCACCCCCCACCCCACCCCTCAGCCAGAGTGGCCTTTGAAGGCATTTCCAAGTGAAGGAAAACGGGGAAAGCTGGCCGCAGCCCCTAGGGGCTTCTCAGTGAGCCCTCGGAACGGCCACTGAAGCACTGTTCTCCCAAAACGACGTTCTGCGCGATCTTACGAGGGTTTTCCATCACATGTCACGCAGCGAGCACAGGGCGGTCGGTCCTTGAGACCTCGTTTGGGGACGGACAGCAGATGACAGGAGCAGCTTGCCGTCTCACTGGGACCGGGCGACCGCAGGCTCGCTCCGCCCCGTCTCGGGACTTGCTCTGACCCGCGGAGACCGTGCTGCAAGCGGCCAGGCGTGGTCTGTGACCACTTCCAGGGGCCGCACCCCGCGGCTCCAGCATCCGTCCTTCTGAGGCGCGTTCAGGGTTGGTCTCCTTCAGGGTTGGCTGCACCAGCTCCTCGCAGTCCCGAGACTCTCGAGTCTCCAGCACCACTGCACGGAAGCACCAGTTCTTCGGTTGTCATTAGCCTTCAGCTGGAGCAGTAGTGTCCCTCTGGGGTTTCAGGCAGGAAGACCCAGGTGGTCCTGGAAGAGAAGCTGAGGAAGCTGGAGGAGGAGTGTAAGCAGAAGGAGACGGAGCGTGTCGACCTGGAGCTGGAGCTGACGGAGGCCAAGGAGAGCCTCAGGAAGGCGCTGGCCGGCGGCATCACCCTGGGGCTGGCCATCGAGCCCCGCCCAGGGACGTCCAGCCCGCAGGTACGGCCCGCCTGCTCCCCGGGAGAGGGGCTGGGCACGCTCTCCCAGGTCGAGACCAATCCCCGTCCCCCAGCACCAGCCTCGCCAAGACTCAGCTCACGTGTCCGCCCAAAACGCGTTCCTTGGCCGTGTTTCAAGGTCACAGACCCTGAATTTTCTCTTCTCTGTCTCACTGAGAAGGTGGTGGAAACCCCAGTTGTTTTCTTCCTGTTGGTAGAATCTGAGTATACTATTGGGTTGGTCAGGTTTTTTCCTTCTGATGTGTCTCTGGGCACCGATCGCTGCTCTCGGTGTCTGGGGTGACCCCGTATTCTGGGCCTCTCCCCTCCTCCCGAGAGTCTCCCACTGAGCCCCCTCTTGCCAGCTCTCCTTCCCCGTGTCCTGTCTCGGGTCTGCTCCTCTCTCTGGAGGGCCCCTCCTGGGACCCCAGAGCTGCCATCTGCCCGCATGTGGCTCCTGGCCTCATGCCCTCCCCTGCCCTCCCCGCCGCAGCCTGTGAACAGCGGCTGCCATGAGGCGTGCCTGTCCTGGGGGAGGGCACGGGCTGCCCCCCTCAGAGTCCAGCTCGGCTCCCCGGGGCTGGGCGGAGCAGCTCCCTCCACCCCCCACCCCACCCCTCAGCCAGAGTGGCCTTTGAAGGCATTTCCAAGTGAAGGAAAACGGGGAAAGCTGGCCGCAGCCCCTAGGGGCTTCTCAGTGAGCCCTCGGAACGCCACTGAAGCACTGTTCTCCCAAAACGACGTTCTGCGCGATCTTACGAGGGTTTTCCATCACATGTCACGCAGCGAGCACAGGGCGGTCGGTCCTTGAGACCTCGTTTGGGGACGGACAGCAGATGACAGGAGCAGCTTGCCGTCTCACTGGGACCGGGCGACCGCAGGCTCGCTCCGCCCCGTCTCGGGACTTGCTCTGACCCGCGGAGACCGTGCTGCAAGCGGCCAGGCGTGGTCTGTGACCACTTCCAGGGGCCGCACCCCGCGGCTCCAGCATCCGTCCTTCTGAGGCGCGTTCAGGGTTGGTCTCCTTCAGGGTTGGCTGCACCAGCTCCTCGCAGTCCCGAGACTCTCGAGTCTCCAGCACCACTGCACGGAAGCACCAGTTCTTCGGTTGTCATTTCTGCCTATTTCCCAAGCCCGCTTTCTTCGTTAAACACGTTCCTCGTGGAAAATACTGCTGGTCTGGAGCCCGCGCCTCACCCAGTGCCTCCCCTTTCCGTTACCAGTCTCCAATTTTAAGGCATCGGACTCTGGAGAGCTCGCCCATGTCCAGCTGCGAGACCAGCGATGCGGAGGGCCCGCTGCCCGCCAACAGTGCGGCCGTCCTGAGGAAGAGCCAGCCGGCTGCCGGCCACCCACCCTGCCGGGGCCATGTGCTGCGGAAGGCCAAGGTGAGCACCCGCCCCGCCCGCTGGGGGAGTGGCAGTGCTGAAGGGGAGCAGGTATCCTAGGGGGCGGCGACCCCAGCGCCACTGCAGCAGGCGGGGTTGAGCGCTGTTTCCAGAAAACAGCATCTCCCCAGCCAATCTGCACTGGGCTCCCAAACCACCAGAGAACAAAGGTAAGGGCAGCACAGAGAGGGAGAGGGCTTGGAGGGAGAGGCGCCCGGAGGGAGAGAGGGGCCCAGAGGGAGAGAGGGGCCTGCAGGGAGAGAGGGGCCCGCAGGGAGAGAGGAGCCGGAGGGAGAGAGGGGCCCAGAGGGAGGGAGAGGCACCCGGAGACAGAGGGGCCGGAGGGAGAGAGGGGCCCGCAGGGAGAGAGGGGCCCGCAGGGAGAGAGGGGCCCGCAGGGAGAGAGGGGCTGGAGAGAGAGAGGGGCCCAGAGGGAGGGAGAGGCACCTGGAGGGAGAGGGGGGCCGGAGGGAGAGAGGGGCCGGAGGGAGAGAGGGGCCCAGAGGGAGGGAGAGGCACCCGGAGACAGAGGGGCCGGAGGGAGAGAGGGGCCCGCAGGGAGAGAGGGGCCCGCAGGGAGAGAGGGGCCCGCAGGGAGAGAGGGGCCCGCAGGGAGAGAGGGGCCCGCAGGGAGAGAGGGGCCCGCAGGGAGAGAGGGGCCCGCAGGGAGAGAGGGGCCCGCAGGGAGAGAGGGGCCCGCAGGGAGAGAGGGGCCCGCAGGGAGAGAGGGGCCCGCAGGGAGAGAGGGGCCCGCAGGGAGAGAGGGGCCCGCAGGGAGAGAGGGGCCCGCAGGGAGAGAGGGGCCCGCAGGGAGAGAGGGGCCCGCAGGGAGAGAGGGGCCCGC
Source organism: Madoqua kirkii (assembly GCA_006408675.1). Classification (NCBI taxonomy): domain Eukaryota; kingdom Metazoa; phylum Chordata; class Mammalia; order Artiodactyla; family Bovidae; genus Madoqua; species Madoqua kirkii. Next base: position 33,634 of record SJYC01116164.1, read on the forward strand.
AGGGAGAGAGGGGCCCGCAGGGAGAGAGGGGCCCGCAGGGAGAGAGGGGCCCGCAGGGAGAGAGGGGCCCGCAGGGAGAGAGGGGCCCGCAGGGAGAGAGGGGCCCGCAGGGAGAGAGGGGCCCGCAGGGAGAGAGGGGCCCGCAGGGAGAGAGGGGCCCGCAGGGAGAGAGGGGCCCGCAGGGAGAGAGGGGCCCGCAGGGAGAGAGGGGCCCGCAGGGAGAGAGGGGCCCGCAGGGAGAGAGGGGCCCGCAGGGAGAGAGGGGCCCGCAGGGAGAGAGGGGCCCGCAGGGAGAGAGGGGCCCGCAGGGAGAGAGGGGCCCGCAGGGAGAGAGGGGCCCGCAGGGAGAGAGGGGCCCGCAGGGAGAGAGGGGCCCGCAGGGAGAGAGGGGCCCGCAGGGAGAGAGGGGCCCGCAGGGAGAGAGGGGCCCGCAGGGAGAGAGGGGCCCGCAGGGAGAGAGGGGCCCGGAGGGAGAGAGGGGCTGGAGAGAGAGAGGGGCCCAGAGGGAGGGAGAGGCACCTGGAGGGAGAGAGGGGCCCGGAGACAGAGGGCCGGAGGGAGAGAGGGGCCCGCAGGGAGAGAGGGGCCCGCAGAGAGAGAGGGGCCCGCAGGGAGAGAGGGACCCGGAGGAAGGGAGAGGGCCCGGAGGGAGGGAGGGCAGGGCGTTCGCCAGGACAAATGCAGCTCACCCAGAGGAAGGAGGGCGACTGGACCAAGTAGGACGTGTCCACAGCACGTACTCTCAGCCACGTAAGTGGAAATCTTCCCAGTTCTTCTGGTTCTGCTCCTGGCTGCTCTGACTTGCGTCTTCATTGATGAAGCGGAGATTGTCCACGTAACCAATGGGATTCTTAAAAAACCAAAAGCCGAGGCGCGCGCTCCTGCACCCCTCCCCGCCCTCACCCGTAAGCCTGTGCCAGGCGGGCCTCCTGTCGTGCCTTGCAGCCGTTCGCTGGCACCGCCCACTGAAAAGTTTTGACGCCAAACTTAAAATCTCAGAAAATGAAACAACAACAAAAAAGCTATAGGTTATCAGAGTATGCAGTTCTGGGTGGCGCAGCTGACCGTGTGTGCTGTGGACACGTCCTGCTTGGCCCAGTCGCCCTGCTTCATCCGCCCGGCCGCCCTCCCCTGTCGCCCTCCGGCCCCTCTCCCTGCTGCCGTCACTTTCATTCTCTGGAGGTTTTGGAGCCCAGTGCAGGTCGGCTGGGGAGACACTGTTTTCTGGAAAGTGGGTCTGGTGTTTGATGAGAGCCCGCGTTGAGCACTGGCCGCAGGCTGCCCTGTTCACGGGCGGGTCCGTGACGGTGGCCGTTATAAACAGCACCTGTCTGCCTTTGTAGCACATGCGTTTGACCGAGCCTGTGTGTGTTGGTAAATTTGGGGGAAAGAACGATTGTGTACCATTGGTTACTTTGCTTCAGTTCAGTTCAGTTCAGTTGCTCAGTCATGTCCAGCTCTGCGACCCCATGGACTGCAGCACGCCAGGCTTCCCTGTCCATCACCAACTCCCAGAGCTCACTCAAACTCACGTCCATCGAGTCGGTGATGTGATCCACCGTCTCACCCTCTGTCGTCCCCCTTTCCTCCGGCCTTCCACCTCTCATTAGCATCCATTAAGTATTCTTAGTTTGCAGAGGAATATATTTTGCCTGAGAGATATTTAGAATCAAGCTGTCCCATAAACTCCCCCTAATTATTTGCAGAAGGGAAATGCGATAAAAAATATTCGCTTTTTTCCTTTATTGTCAAAGAAACCAGTGTATTATGGTTCTGTAGCTGCAGCCTCGGAAGGCCCCGTCTCGCGGGGCTGCCCTTGCCACGCAGAGGCGCGTGCTCTGCGCGTCCCCTTCACGATAAATGTAAACTGTGGTTTTGGCTGCAGCAGACGCACAGCTGGCCGCTCAGACCAGCCCAGGGCCTCCCTGACAGAATGGGGTTGAGCGGGGTTTCCCCGGGACTCCCGAGCGTAGTGGCAAGGGAGCTGTGGCTGGAGGAAAGGGGTGGTGGCCCGGCCCGGCCTCTGGGAGCGTCCATCCACCTGTGAGTGCATCGCACGTGTGGTCTCTGCTCCCGCCGAGGCCTTTCTTTCTGGGACTCCTTGGACTCATCCAGAGTTCTCGTCGAGAGCCGTCCTCCCAGGCAGTGTTCCTAGGGTAATGCCCGACTCCCGAAGAGGGCTGCTCTGAGTGTGAGAGGGAGTGCCCCTGAAAGCCGGGGAGTGGCAGGTCGAGCGTCACGGGGTTCCCCGTGTGAGGAGGGCTGACGGGCCCGACGCCCAGCTCTGGGCAGCCGCGGCCTCCGCGTCTGGGCCCCAGCGTGTGCGGGAGGCGGCCTGGCCTGCCCCGGCCCAGGCGTGCGCTGTGGACCACCTGCACATGCCCCTCTCCCCTCGCTCGGCAGGAGTGGGAGCTGAAGAACGGGACGTAGAGGCAGAGGACGCCCGGCCTCGCCGCGTCGAGTGGCCGCCCCGCGCCTGCGCCCCGGCGCCAGGACCCAGGCCCGCCGCGCACGCCCTCTCTACTGTATAGTGTTCCCTCTAAAGAGATTCACTTATGACGCTTTGGCTTCCAACTCCGTTTGTGAAAAGACGGCAAGGGGCGGAAGGTGGGGAACCTGCCCGCTCTGGCAGGTGGAGAAGCCGCAGCTTTCCGCCAGGCAGACGGCAGCCTCCACCCGTCCCCGCCCCTCCAGACCGAAGACCCGCAGGGACCTCGACGCGGACACGCTCTGCACGCTGGGCGCAGCGTGGGCCTCCGGCTGCCTCTGCTCGGCCAGGCGCCCTGGGGACACCCCCACTCCCCCACCGCCCACGAGTCTCACCAGCGCCTCCCCCACACCTGGTAAAGTCACCACAGAGCTATGCTGTGAAGCAGTTTCTGTCTGTTTCTACAAACCTTTTATGAACAGATGACTTTGTCACCAGGACACTCTTTAGACCTTCAGGAACCGTCCTCTCTGTGTCCTGAGTTGCACCCAGCGCCCAGGGCTTGCCAGAGCCTCTGGGTCATATTTTATGAAGGATCTGTCCCGCTTTGGAAGGGCGGCAGAAGGTTTTGGTGCTTCACGTTGTGTGTGTCCTTTCCTGATTTTTCCAGAATCCATGCCCCCTGCCACCCCCTCAGAGCTGGCGGGTGGTCTCAGAGCCCTTGGCAGCCTCGGGGTGATGGCCACACTCGCTCCCCAGGGGCCTGGCTGCCAGGCAGGGCCTCTTGCAGCATCACTGTCTGGCTCCTGTGGGATGTTTCTGGAGCCTGAGATGTGACGGGGACAAGCCCGTCCACAGGCTGAGGTCATCTGGGTCTGAGGACCAGGCCAGCCCTCCCGTTTGCAGAGGGACTTCTCAGGAATACTCCTTGTGGGAAGCGTGGCCACTGCCCAGGACAGCCATCAGTCACCCCGGAGGCCCCTGCACGCTGACCGAAGGACCAGCCACACGCATGCACGGGCTCTCTGCCCCCCACTGCGGGAGCGGGTGTCTGTCGTCAGTTACAGGAGCAGGAGGCGGCAGGCAGCGTCCTGTGACCACGTCCTGGTGCTCGCGTTTTCTGCAGGCCACGCTGGCCAAGGTTGCTTTCGCCAGCAGGGTCAGGGTGGCCTCTGAGGCCGGCACAGGCCCCGGCTGGCTTTACTGACCAGAGCAGGGTGGTAGTCTTGGTGCCTAGGAATTTCACAGCAGAACCGGAAGCTGTTTACCTGGACCATGTAAAGCCGCTCAGTCGTGTCTGACTCTTTGCAGTCCCGTGGACTATAACCTGCCAGGCTCCTCTACCTGTGGGATTTTCCAGGCAAGAGTACTGGAGTGGGTTGTCATTTCCTTCTCCAGGGGATCTTCCCGACCCAGGGTTGGAACCCGGGCCTCTCGCCTTGCAGGCAGACTCTGTACCATCTGAGCCACCAGGGAAGCCTATTTACCCGGAGCCCACAAGCCTGGATTTCTCGCAGAGCCAGCTGTCTGGTCTGCGAGCTGCCACCTGGCTCCCAACGCGCAGGCTCGCCCTCCATGGTTGATAGAGCAGGTGGGGGCGCGTCTCGCCCGCACCTGTGGCCCCGACCCCAGGAATTCCAGGTAGGCAGTGCGGAGCCCCTCTTCCCAGCGCTGCTCCCCCTGTCCTCCCATCCACGCAGGAGGCTGGAGCACACGGCATCACATGAAGCTGAGTTTCCATAAACTGAGCCTCTGTAGATCCTCGCTGCCTGTGGTCAAGTGGGCGTTCTCCACTGTGGCTCTCCGGCTCCTGATTGGCAGCCAGCTTCGTCCAAGAGGACAGTCAGGCTTCAGCTGCTCAGGCGTCGACTGCTGCTGAGAAGGGAAAGCTGGCCTATCCTGGCGCAGGTGGGCGGGGCCAGCCAGTGGTGGGCCGGTTGGCAGCAGTCGCCGCGACCATCTCTGTGGGTGGCACCCGAGGACAGCGGTTGATACCGGAGGCAGGATTTGGGCTCTGGTCTTCAGACTCCTGGTGTATGTATTTCCTGCCTAAAAAAACCCACGTTTTAAAATTCACTTTCACAACCATAAGCCTTTCAAAGAGAATGGAGCATTCAACCCTGTCTTATTCCTCAAAGCCATGTAAAATGTGCCTCGTGGGGGTCAAGGCTGCCAGCGTCGGGCTGTGTGATGTCACATGTTTCCCTCGACATCTTAGATTCGATCAGAAAGTTAAGGCATTTGCTTCAAAATAAGTTATTTATTTGTATATGTTCAGTAAGTATAGTTTTTAAATTATATCTGTACATATTAGACACACCGTGGACATCCTGTCAGAATCCTGGCAGCGACAGGGATCTCTGTAGCCCACCCGAAACGCGCCCCAGGGGGCTGCCCCCTCGCCCCGGGGGAGACCAGGAGACAGCAGTGACCGAGCCAGCGCGGGGGAGAGGCACCGGCCTGGACCCTTGCTCCGGGGTGCAGGCCCCCACCCACTGGGAGAAGCGGATCCTGGCCACGTCCCCATCCCTCCAACCGACGGCTGTGGTCATGGAGTGCTGGCCAAACAGGATCCTGACTGAAATGAGATGACCGTGGTGCCAGACCGGAGCCCTGGCGTGAGACGATCGCCTCCCTGGGGCCTCGAGGTCCTTCCCTTAGGATGGGGCACTGTCAGCCTCTCAGGCTTGTCTTCCTGGCTCTGTTTTGGCAAGGGTTCATCAACCTTGAGAATCCCCTCATTTTCACATTTTTATGAAGTGAAGTGGAAGTCGCTCAGCCGTGTCTGACTCTTTGCGACCCCATGGACTATACAGTCCACAGGATTCTCCAGGCCAGAATACTGGAGTGAGGCAGCCTTTCCCTTCTCCAGGGGATCTTCTTAACCCAGGGATGGAACCCAGGTCACCCGTATTGCAGGCGGATTCTTTACCAGCTGAGCCACCAGGGATGCCCAAGGATACTGGCGTGGGTCGCCCATCCTGCATTTTTATAGTGTTTTTCACTGATTCACCAACCTTTTGCACAGACATAGAGGGCACGCCACGTCACCCTCGACGTGGGCTCAGGACGGGGAGAGGACTCCTCCTCCCAGGCCACCAAGGGCTGAGCAAGGCCAGTCTGGGGGTCCCAGGAGGCAGCAGCCCCCCTCGCCTCCCGACAGCCATCTGCGGGAGCCTGGCGGGGCTGGGGTACCTGCACGCGCGTCTCCCCAGGCTCTTCTCCCAGGGACCGTGTAGAGCCAGTCGTGGCCCCTCAGTTCACACACCTTGGCTTTGCCCAGCTGGACCGTCCCCTTCTCCACCTCCCTGGTCCCTCAGCTAGTTTGGGGTGTTTTCGTGAAAAATCAGGATGACCCTGATGGGCTGGAGACATGCCAACTTGGAAAAGTCTGTCACAGAAAGTGAAAGGCGTGTGTCCTGGCCCTGGAGGCCAGCCCCCAGCGAGGGATTCAGGCTGCTGTTCATTGAGACAGACGCTGGGTTTGCGTTTCCCAGGGGAGGGCGCAGGGCTGAAGCTGGGCCGGGCCTGAGGGGTGTGGGCAGAATGCTGTTGTTTGCGGCCCCAGCCTTTCTTTCCCAAAGAATAAGTGTCAGCGCCCTGTTTGGAAGGAAATGTAAACTTTGCCCATGAGCAGCCTTCTCTGATTATTCACCAGCTTCTGTACTGGGACTGGAGCCTTCTCAGCCCGGCCCTGCCCGGGGCGGGCACCACCACCCCCTCCCGCAAGTGTCTGTCCCGGCCGGGCTACTCTGCCCAGCGACGCCTCCTCTAGGAGCCAGCAGGACGCCTGGGCGTCTCCACCTCAGCTCAGCAACACTTCAGTATTAAACTGTTGCCTTCCTTTTTTTTTCCCCCTAAGTTAAGGTTTTTAATGGAAAAATAATTTCAGACCATGGCATAGTTTTAAAGAGGGTATTTGGTTGTTCTTGTCCTTACTGTCGTATTATTATCCCCATGATGGACTGGGTTGATACTGTGAAATAAACTAGAAATAAATTAACATTTTCATGCCCCTCCCCAACACACACACACATACCTACTACACACTGCTCAGCATCCCAGAAAAAGAAGCAACCTCTCAGTGGGCCCTGAGCCCTAGCAGGGCTGCCTGGCCTGTGTCCTTGGTGAAGACGAGAGAACTTCACGCGCGGGGAATGTTGGCCTCGTGTGCGCCCCATTTTTTGTGAAATAACCCAGTTAGATCCTTCCAGATAAACCCAGCTTGACAGCGGACAGGCATCACCAGGTGTTTCTATTCATTGCCACAGAAGAAACTCTCTAGATGGGATCATCAGATCATAGTTCTTAGGAACCAGAGGTGCTTTTAATAAGATAATCTTTGATTTTTTTTTTCTAAAAAGAAAGGAAACACTAACTTTAAACTTTAACATCAACTTTTAAATTATATGTGTTCAGCGTTAATTGACCATGGCTGTGAGTTGTAAAATGTTTTCATATTAAGAATGTAATTATTTCCTTATTGTATTTTTTAAAAGTAAAGTCATATTTAAAATTCTCTTTGAAACAGGCAAGAAATGGGAAAGGTTTTTTTAATTAAATATGTTGGCAATGTCCATTTTAAATAACTGTTAATATATTTTCACTGTTTCACCATGTATTTAATTCATAAAGTAAAAGAAAAAAATTTATCAGAAGAGACTCGCATTGGAAATACTCATTTTCAGTCCACTTGCCCAATTTTGTACTAGCTTCACTTGACCTTTCTGCTTTGCTGTGGATTTTCTACGGTTTTACACGGTGTAGCCCACAGACCGGCGCCCTCGGGCGTGCCTTCTTTGTGTATTGCTAATAAACTCGACTCTCCCAATCCAGCCTCCGTGTCTTGACTGACTTGGTTTGTGGGCGGCGGGAGGGACTGTCAACTGCCTGCAAGGCAAGAGACCCAGGTTCTGTCCCTGGGTCGGGAAGATCCCCTAAAGAAGGAAACGGCAGCCCACTCCAGTATTCCTGCCTGGAGGATCCCCATGGACAGAGGAGCCCGGTGGGCTACAGTTCATGGGGTTGCGAAGAGTTGGACACGACTGGATAAGACTAACGCTTTCATTTTGCTGGCTGGGTTGAGAAGGGGTATAAGGAGGGGTCAAGGTGGGGCACGTGTTTTGTTTCTTTGGCAAAAATCTTTCATGAAAGAAGCATGGTCCTTTTAGTAGCTTTTAGCCCAAGGACCTGAGCACTCGGATCAGGGGGCATTTGTGTCCCTTCTGAATGCAGCTCTGTGCCCGGTGCCGGAAGCAGGGCTGATGGGAAGTGACTGTTCTCAGGGCGCCTGCTCCAGCCAGGGAGACTGTCATGTCCACAGTGGGGAGTATGCCAGAACCACAGGAGAAGGAGCAGCTGCCTTTGAGGTCGCTGCCTTTGGTGGTGGGGTTTGCAGGGCTTCCCTTGCGGCTCAGCTGGTAAAGATTCCGCCCGCAATGTGGGAGACCTGGGTTCAGTTGCTGGGTTGGGAAGATCCCCTGGAGAAGGGAAACGCTACCCACTCCAGTATTCTGGCCTGGAGAATTCCATGGACTGTATATAGTCCATGGGGTCTCAAAAGAGTTGGACAAGACCGAGTGACTCACTTTTGCAGTGTGGGTATTTGAGCTGGGTCGTGGTGTTTAAGTAGGAGTTCAGCAGGGGGAGAGGGGCACCACAGGAGACGGTGGTGGCGGGTGAGAGCGGTCCGGAGAGCGGGCGGGATCAGGCCGGGGCCTCGGGTCTGCCGATGGGGGCTGGGCGGGGCCTCTGGAAAGCATCCAGGCCTTTTGGTGGAGTGGCCAGGAATGGCCAGGTTTCTGGTTGTAGAAAGACCACTGCCAGGGGGAGGCTGGGCGTGTGTGGTGCACTGGCCTCAGGGCCAGGAGTAGAAAGGCGCTGCACAGCCCACTGAGGGCTGACGGAGCTCAGACGGAGGAGCCCCGAGGGGCTGGCCAGCCTGCCACCTGACATGGAACCCCGGGGGAACAGAGCTTGGCCAGAGCGGCAAGAATAAGCTGTGGGCTTGGGCTCTGCAGGACGCCTGGCTCACCGAGGAGGGTGGCCTGCGGCTGTGTGTGACTCGGGGACCCAAGCCATCACCCGCCAGGACCAGCCTTTCAGGACTTTTTTTTTTAGCCAGGCCGTGCAGCCTGCAGGATCCTAGCTCCCTGACCAGGGATTGAACCCACACCCCTGCATTAGAAGTGTGGCGCCTAAACCCCTGGGTCACCAGGGAAGTCCCTGGACCCTCCTTTCAGATGTCAAGGATCAGGTGACCCGAGGGGGCCTGCTTCACCTCCACTCTCCCCTCCCTGGGGCTTGGCTGGGCATGGCTGGTCGTGCCCTTGATAATGAGGGCCCTTCCTTTGCTAGAAGGAAGCAACCGCCCTAAGTCAGGTAAGCTCGCTTCTCCAGCCCTTAAACAACAGGAAGATGATGGTCCACGCGCGCTCAGCTGGCCTCCGCCCTCCAAGCCGTCCGCCAGGGCGTCCTCTGCCCACCGTTCGCTGTCCAGCAGTGGGTGGTTCTGCTTGGCGAGGGCCCAGTCCAGCTTTGTCAGAGCCGACTTTAACTGTGTCTTTCTCCTCTGACTTGCACATGGCCCCGTCCTGGCGGGCCTGTGAATGAGAAGGGAGGGCCTCTTTCTTTCTTTTAGAACTCAGCAAAAGTTGAGAGCCCCTCTCCCTCCTGTGAAAACCGCAGTAAATGCAGGCTCTTGTCCTCATCTCCCCCTGCCTCCGCCTCCTGACCGGCCCCGGGCGCTTCCCGCGAGGCCCGCCCTGCCGTGGTGCCGCCTTATGGGGAACGGGGGCTGTGACAGACTTGCAGCCCCCATCCTGGGCAGTGATAAAGCCCACGGTCTGAACGCCCCAGTCTGTGGGAAAGGCGCGCTGGGTGTCGTGTGATGGGAGACGGCACCCATGAGACTCTCGGTGAACGGAAATCCTTTCCTCGGTGTGTTCTCTTTCCAGTAGGAGAAACACTGTCACTTACTCCAGCTGATCATGCGTTCATTTCCTCATTCGAGGACGGTTTACTGAAACCCCTACGGCGCCTGGGGCCCTGGAGACGCAGAACTCTATAAACGTGACTGTCAGCACAGGCTCCTCACTGCAGCCGGTGATGGACGTGTGTGTGACCCAGGTGACCTCGCTGATAAACACGTAATTATAAATTGTGAGATGCCACGAGGACACACCCACCTCCCACCCCGTCTTATCAAAAGAGTTGGACAAGACCGAGTGACTCACTTTTGCAGTGTGGGTATTTGAGCTGGGTCGTGGTGTTTAAGTAGGAGTTCAGCAGGGGGAGAGGGGCACCACAGGAGACGGTGGTGGCGGGTGAGAGCGGTCCGGAGAGCGGGCGGGATCAGGCCGGGGCCTCGGGTCTGCCGATGGGGGCTGGGCGGGGCCTCTGGAAAGCATCCAGGCCTTTTGGTGGAGTGGCCAGGAATGGCCAGGTTTCTGGTTGTAGAAAGACCACTGCCAGGGGGAGGCTGGGCGTGTGTGGTGCACTGGCCTCAGGGCCAGGAGTAGAAAGGCGCTGCACAGCCCACTGAGGGCTGACGGAGCTCAGACGGAGGAGCCCCGAGGGGCTGGCCAGCCTGCCACCTGACATGGAACCCCGGGGGAACAGAGCTTGGCCAGAGCGGCAAGAATAAGCTGTGGGCTTGGGCTCTGCAGGACGCCTGGCTCACCGAGGAGGGTGGCCTGCGGCTGTGTGTGACTCGGGGACCCAAGCCATCACCCGCCAGGACCAGCCTTTCAGGACTTTTTTTTTTAGCCAGGCCGTGCAGCCTGCAGGATCCTAGCTCCCTGACCAGGGATTGAACCCACACCCCTGCATTAGAAGTGTGGCGCCTAAACCCCTGGGTCACCAGGGAAGTCCCTGGACCCTCCTTTCAGATGTCAAGGATCAGGTGACCCGAGGGGGCCTGCTTCACCTCCACTCTCCCCTCCCTGGGGCTTGGCTGGGCATGGCTGGTCGTGCCCTTGATAATGAGGGCCCTTCCTTTGCTAGAAGGAAGCAACCGCCCTAAGTCAGGTAAGCTCGCTTCTCCAGCCCTTAAACAACAGGAAGATGATGGTCCACGCGCGCTCAGCTGGCCTCCGCCCTCCAAGCCGTCCGCCAGGGCGTCCTCTGCCCACCGTTCGCTGTCCAGCAGTGGGTGGTTCTGCTTGGGAGGGCCCAGTCCAGCTTTGTCAGAGCCGACTTTAACTGTGTCTTTCTCCTCTGACTTGCACATGGCCCCGTCCTGGCGGGCCTGTGAATGAGAAGGGAGGGCCTCTTTCTTTCTTTTAGAACTCAGCAAAAGTTGAGAGCCCCTCTCCCTCCTGTGAAAACCGCAGTAAATGCAGGCTCTTGTCCTCATCTCCCCCTGCCTCCGCCTCCTGACCGGCCCCGGGCGCTTCCCGCGAGGCCCGCCCTGCCGTGGTGCCGCCTTATGGGGAACGGGGGCTGTGACAGACTTGCAGCCCCCATCCTGGGCAGTGATAAAGCCCACGGTCTGAACGCCCCAGTCTGTGGGAAAGGCGCGCTGGGTGTCGTGTGATGGGAGACGGCACCCATGAGACTCTCGGTGAACGGAAATCCTTTCCTCGGTTGTTCTCTTTCCAGTAGGAGAAACACTGTCACTTACTCCAGCTGATCATGCGTTCATTTCCTCATTCGAGGACGGTTTACTGAAACCCCTACGGCGCCTGGGGCCCTGGAGACGCAGAACTCTATAAACGTGACTGTCAGCACAGGCTCCTCACTGCAGCCGGTGATGGACGTGTGTGTGACCCAGGTGACCTCGCTGATAAACACGTAATTATAAATTGTGAGATGCCACGAGGACACACCCACCTCCCACCCCGTCTTCTGGTGGCGACAGACGCCAGCTGTGGCCCACACTCCGAGGGAGGCACCAAGGACCCATCCCCACCCCTCTGCATCAGGGGACCAGGGGTCCCTGGGGACACTCCCACACCAACCCTGGGAGGATGAGGGTTTCTTGAAAAGCTCTGTGTTGGCCGCTGAGAACAGCCATCTCCCCTGAACCCGGACCGGATGAAGGGGACTCTGAAGGAGGAGAGCCCAGGAGATGTTCTGTGTGACTCACTGATCCCGATGTCCCTAGGTTCGGGGTCACAGACATGCCATTCAGTTCTCAAGTTGACCTCTGTGGGTCAAGCCATAAACACACGCTGGGCCTGGCGGTCCACGACAGTGGGGAGCATCGTGCCACCTCCCAGATCTGGACAGTCACACACCCGGAGCCCCCGGAGCCCAGGGGAGCTTGCAGCCGTGGCACCTAAGCCAAGCTGAGTCTGTAAGAGGCTTCGCCCCCACCCTCCCCACGGGTGCGATGCAGCACGCGGGCAGAGGCTGTGCTGGGGATGAGTGGGCAGCCCGCGCACTCTGAGGGTCGCAGATGCTGGCTCCCACTCCAGGCAGGTTCCTGGGGAGCCCCAGTGCCATGCAGGCCCCCCTGCCAGAACCAGCATTCAGGGGTTGAGATGTTGGGCAGAGCTTTGGCCTCTGCCTGGGTCAGAGGGTTTCGCTGTGATGCTTCCCCTGGAGATGTGTATAAGAGACAGTCCCAGCGCTGCTCCCCCTGTCCTCCCATCCACGCAGGAGGCTGGAGCACACGGCATCACATGAAGCTGAGTTTCCATAAACTGAGCCTCTGTAGATCCTCGCTGCCTGTGGTCAAGTGGGCGTTCTCCACTGTGGCTCTCCGGCTCCTGATTGGCAGCCAGCTTCGTCCAAGAGGACAGTCAGGCTTCAGCTGCTCAGGCGTCGACTGCTGCTGAGAAGGGAAAGCTGGCCT